>OZ018322.1:201560770-201700034 GCA_963969495.1 Ceratothoa steindachneri
AGTTTTTTCAAGGTCTTTGATCCCGCATACAGGTGGGGGTAGCCTTCTTTTTCTGGGCTAATGGAGCAGGAAGTGGGTGTCCCACAGGAAGTTTCCTCAGTGTCACGTTATTCGCCCTGAGCATCAACGGTATCACATCGGTGCTTCCGGAAGATGCCAACTTGATCCTCGACTGCAACGGCATTGAACCGCATCTCTCGTGATACCGAAACGCACAGGTTCAGTTTTCATTTCCCAAGAAACCCACGCCTCTACTTCGACCAGAATTATTTATAAATGGAGTTTGCCTGGATGTCGTGGATTTGCTCACTTTCCTTGTTCTTGTTTTCGCCCGACTCCTCACCTGGGAGGCTCATATTCTCTACCTTAGCTGTTCTCGTACCAGGGCCATTGACATTCTTCGTTCCGTCAAGATTCAGCACCTGAGATGCTGATAGGGCTACTAACTTGTTTTTCTATCGATCCTTTGTTCGTCCGAAGATTGAATACGGATGCGATTCTATTCACCCGAAGCGTGTATTGTGGAAAGTGGACTGATCCAGTTCCCTAGTCTCCCCCTGGTTACTTGAACCTTCCGCACGTCCCACATTGAAATCCTACTTGTCGATGCTGGGATACTGCCACTTGCTCTGCGTCTCCTTTGTTGCCAAGGCTCTCTGTGTATACAGATAGTTCCAGGTACCAGAAGAGGCTCGGTTTCCACGGCGTATTTGATCTGTTTGAAGTCAGGAGGTCTCTACCAGGCGCTGCATCTGTCTTCCCGGCTGAGCTGATTGTAATACATCGCTTGGTACGGGAGATAACGCGTCGTGGCTGATTCGGAGACCGAATTGTGATATTTAGCGATTCACAAAAGATAGCGCCTTGGATGCTTTCGGTCCTTTTAAATATCTACCTCTCTTGGTATGCGTGATGCCACGGTTGCCTGCGAGCCAGGTGGATGTCGAGATTATCTTTTGCTAGGTTCCTGGAATTGTAGGAATTGCGGGGAATGAGCACCGCGATGAGTGCGCAGAAGAGTTTGCAAAGATTGGGCGACCAGAACACCATTTAGCTCTTTATTACACCTATTACAGGCAGGAATCAGGGAAACCCTCCTAGCTTTTTGACAAAGAGGATGGGAGGCGGCCGAGGTGAGGATAACCTACCACTTGCTTTACGACCCATTTGTAACTTAAGTCGTAACTCCTGGGAAGCGCGGTTTGTTAACTTACTACCTAGTTTACGCCGTAGCGACTGGAGCGCGGATTGACAAACTGAAAGCCTGTTGAATTTCGTCAGGTAGGCGCACATAGTGATGGGTATAAATAGGGACCCCCTGACTATAAGAAGTAGAGCCGATCAGAAGTTCATACAGCGAGGACCAGCTGATACCAACTGACTCCTGCCAGTATCTGCCGCTAGTTCCTTTGCCGCTGCACCGATTGCAAGCTCCCGATTTACTCTTCTCTCTCGCTCTCACCGGGAAGTCGGAATACGATTGGGCTCGTACGACTCTTCCCATCCTCAAGACAACCGCCATCCGTTTATTGCTTCACTACTTCCGTGACAGATATTTTGAATATTTCTCTTCATCTTACGCCCCATTCTTAGGTTCTCATTATCGAGACCTACAACTATTTATAAAGGACGTAAGACGAGGGGGCGGGGGGTATATTTCATTCCTGTACTGATTGTTTTGAGTAGCAGTGCTTATTTTGTAACGACGTGTTGTCGTTTAATCCTGTGACAGATTTAATGCACCCTTTTGTGCACTATATTCATTTTTATACGTTTGAATTTGATGTGACGTGTTTGTGCAGTATTTATTTAAAGCGTTTGTATCTAATATGACCCTTTTGTGCACTGTATACATTTAATACATTTGTATCATTTATTGTATTATTATACCATCGCAGATATCTATGCACTTTCCCGTGGACCTTTTTATTTCTTGGGGGGGGGGAGGGTAGAGCGAGAGAACTTAGTTCCTCGTTTGCCTTTACAAGTGGCGACCTTGCCAGGATTGGTGTTGTTATCTGCTTGGGCGTGTAAGTCGCCTCGAGCGCGCATTCACTGTCTGTGAATTTCCGTGTTTGCTTAGGCTTATTAGACTTTTGTGCTTTTAAGGCTTGTTGATTGCCTCTGTTTACACCACTGTGTTTTTGCCTGTGACTTTTTCTGTATTGATTACGTTTGACACTTTGCAGGGTGTGTCATTTATTGCCTGTGTTTACGCGGTTGTGTTTTGCCCGTATTTTTTTGCGTACTAGTTACGTTTACCACTTTTCATTGTATGTCATTTATTTAACCTTTTTTATTTGCTTTTCTTACAGAGTTAACTTTCTAGGTATTTATTCATTTAACTTTGCTTGTGTCCTTTATTTAGCTCTAGTTGTTTATTTTCTTTGTTTGTAGAGTTAACTTTACATTTATTTTTAAATGTAAGGTATATTGGATTATAAAGACAATAAAACGAGAAAACTTGGTCAAATAACTCCTAATCATTAAATAAAACCAGCAAACCCAAATAACCAGATGCAAACTTCGTTGAGTGCGGACGGACGTGAGAAAAGCTCCCTACAAATTCTGTGTTTTGACTGATTTTTGTGAAACTTGAACACGATTTGTGAACAAAGGAAAGGAATTTAGTTATTGTTGAAGCGAATGTAATAGAAACGGACAGTATTATTCGCCACGAAGACCCTCAATTTTGTCCGGTTTAAAAAACACCGCCACGGAGAGGTCGAAACAAAAGGTAAACAAAGATTCAAGATGGCGGAAGGTGGACGCCATGGCGCTAACGTGAGTACGCTTAAAACCGAATGTAACAGCAAAAGAAATGCCAAAAATAATAAGAAAGACATGGATAAAGATAACGCAACTCCTAAAGGGAAAGTATATAAGTGCGGTGAATGTGGTGAGTTGGTTAAAGAGAGTGACAAGGCCGTAGAATGTGAAATATGTGTACTCTGGTTCCACACGAAATGCGCAAAAGTTTCTGACAGCCTGTACCAAGTATTAACAGATGAACCAGACGAATGCCACTGGTACTGCCAAAACTGCAAAAGGGGGGCAAAAAAGCTCTACCAGAGTATAGTAGCAATGATAGGCGAAATACAGGAGGTAAATGAGAAAATAAACCAAGTGAGCCAAGAAATAAGCGATGTGAAGATGAACCTAGGAGAGAAAGTAGGGGAACTGAGTAACAACATCTCTTTAGAAACCAGAATTCTTCGACTAGAGGAAACACAGCAGTGCTTAGAGGTAAACCCCCAACAGACAGGGCCTGGGAGATTAACTAAAGAACAGTTAATTGAGCAAATAGTCAGCAAAACAACTGACACAGTAACAAAATCATTGACTGACAAAGTAGATCTGAAATTGAATTAGAAGGAAGAACAAGAAGCCAGGAAATTCAACCTTATCATACATAATATACCTGAGACAAACTCGAAGGAGGGTGACATAAACAGGGTAATTGAACTTATTCAGGAAGAGTTTAAACTTAAGATCAACATCAATAATGCACAAAGGATGGGAAAGCCAAACTGTGAACGTGCCCGACTACTCAGGATAACAATGGCCAGCTTAAGTGGGCCCTATCCACAACCAGATCTATATACGTCCTGATCTAACCAAGAAACAATTGGAGGAGTCAAAAAATTTGAGGGAACAACTGAAGGACCAACGAATAAAACAACCAAACAAAAGGTGGATAATAAAAAAGGGAAAAGTGGTGGAAACAAGCGAACAGAACTAAGAATATCATATAACAATACAGATAACTCACTTATGAACAAATATGACGAGCTCTGGGATTTAGTAAATGACAAGCAATATGATGTAATACTAATAACAGAAATTAAACCCAAACATGGGAAAGTGCCAGAGTTATCTTTTATGCAAATTCAGGGATAAGATATATTCACCAGTGATTTATACGCAAAAAATACCAGAGGGACATGTATATATGTAAGATCTACACTTAATGCTAAACAGATCAAGCCACCAATGGACTCATTCCAAGACTGCACATGGGTAACTATACAGGGATGTCACAACAACGACTTGCTTTTAGGGGTCATCTATAGATGCAGCTCGCCTCTACTTGCAACTAGACAAGACAGCGTTACATGATACTCTTAAGTGGACAACTAACAAACATAAAACTCATCTGCTTATCACAGGAGATTTTAATGATCCGAGCATCACCTGGACCCCATCACCTCAAACGCCGAACATAGAAAATCCAGACAATCCTGCATGCAGATTTGTTGAATGTGTACGAGATATATACTTACATAAGCACGTCACCAAGCCAACCAGATATAGAAATGAGCAGACTCCAACATTAGATGATCTCGTATTTAGGAATGAGCAAGAGATGATTGAACAACTAGTACATCATGAGCCACTAGGAGCAAGTGATCATGCCAGATTGGACTTCAAATTCATCTTCTGCACAACACCTCAGGAAAAGAAAAGGACAATATGGAACTACGAGCAGGCAGACTATGAAAAAATAAGAGAAGATCTAAGCATTGAATGGGACGAATTGCTCGCGGGCAAATCGACACAAGAAGCCATTGATATACTACAATCATGAATCATGAAGGCAGTGAGGGATCATATCCTAACAAAAAATTTAAAGAGTAAGAACAAACCACCATGGATAAACAAGGATGCCTTCCGCAAAGTTAGAAAAAAATACCACGCATGGATAAGATATCTGAATACAAAGAGAAAATTTAACTGGGTAGCTCACACAGAAGCTAGAAATTCAGATACACATGCATCAAGGCAGGCCCGTAAGGAATTTGAAAAAAAATTAGCAAAGCTGGCCAAGACCAATAACAAAACCTTTTGAAACTATGTCAACAACCGCAGGAAAACTCGAACTGACGTAGGTGACCTTAAGGATACACATGGTAACTTTGTAAGTAACGATAACGATAAAGCCGAAAAACTAAATGAGCAATACTTTAAGACCTTTACACAAGAGGACAGAAGTAACATTCCAGAATTTGAGCCTAAGCCCCTCCAGTATGAGGCGCTAGGAACAATAGAAATTACAGAGAGCATGATTTTTGAGCAACTGAATTCACTTCGGACTGATAAATCTCCGGGAAACGACGACCTACACCTTAGAGTTCTCAGAGAAGTAGCAAAGGAAATAACCAAACCTCTGACAGCAATATTCCAATCCAGCATAACCAACTCCGAGCTTCCAGAACAGTGGAGGGAAGCAAACATCACTCCCATTTACAAGAACGGAAATAAGGCTGACCCAGGCAACTATCGCCCAGTATCTCTAACCTCAATAATATAAAAGATGCTAGAGAGAATTATCTCGGAGGCCATGATACAACATATCAAAGCCAATAATCTGAGATGTGTCCAACAACATCGTTTCTCTAAGGGGAAATCCACAGTAACAAATCTCTTAGAAGCGCTGGATGTATGGACAGAGGCTCTCAGTCACTGCTTACCAGTGGATATCATTTTCCTGGTCTATGCAAAAGCATTTGACACAGTCCCACATAAAAGACTACTTCTAAAAGTTAAGTCACTTGGTATCGTCGATGACCTCCTGCAGTGGATCCGTGTTTTTTTTGACAGAGCGTAGGCAAAGAGTGATAGTAAGTGGTACAGCATCATGTTGGAAACCAGTTACAAGTGACGTACCACAGGGATCTGTGATGGGCCCCCTTCTCTTTATGATATTTGTCAGCGACATACCTGACAAACTATAAAACTTCATATCGCTCTTTGCAGATGACACAAAGATATATGCAGCTGTCCAAAACTGTGAAGGCAACTCCCATACTAACTGTTTACAGGCGGACTAGAAAATGCTACAAGAATAGTCAGTTAAAATGCAAATAAAGTTCCACCCTGATAAATGTAAAGTAATGCACATGGGAAATAGCAACCCCCAGTACAAGTACAAAAGAACAAGAGATGATGGAACAGATCACACACTACAGAACACCTCAGAAGAGAAGGGCCTGGGAGTCCTTAGTGATTGCAATCTAAGCTTTAGCAACCACGTCCAAGCTCAAGTCAACAAAGCCAACAAGATACTTGGGGCAATTAAGTATACATTCTAATACTAGACAAAGATGCCTTTCTCCCCCTGTACAAGAGTCTTATTCGACCCCATCTGGAGTATGCATCAGTAATCTGGTCTCCCAAAACTAAAAGAGACAGAGATATGGTAGAGAGGGTACAGCGTAGAGCAACACGCATGGTTCACAGTATCTCTCATCTCTCCTATTTAGAGAGACTAAAAGCCATTAATCTACCTACCCTACACTTTAGAAGACAGAGGTAAGATGTTATACAACTATATAAGATTTCACATGGACACGACGAACTGCAAATAGGAAACCACTGTAAGCTGTGCTACAGGTCAATGTTCACTCCGGGTCTCTCGACTAACACAAGAGGACACTGCTTTAAGTACCAAGCGCAGAGCTCATCCGGTCCAAGAGCCAATTTCTTCCCGACAAGAGTCACTTCAGTATGGAACAAACTCTCAACAGAAACTGTAACCAGCAAAACTGTAAATATCTTTAAGTCAAGATTAGAAAAAGAATGGAAAAAGCACAAAGACCTACACAGTTATATATTCACATATTGAAAAATCCGTCCTGCATACAACAACTAAAAACAACAGTACGGTCTGATTACCCAAGAGGGTACCCATCGACCGGGATTCAAGGTAAATTCAAAGTAAATTCAAGGGAAATAATAAAACAACTTAAAAATATTATGTAAAAAAACTCGCTTAAACAGCCTAACCTAACCTACGTGACGTGTCAAACAGTTAGCGTTCACCAAATAATACCTACACACCTAAACAACCTAACCTTCGTCACACACATCGCAATCACCAAGTAAAACCAATACACCATAACTATCTGACCTACCCTAGGAAACACATCAAGTTTCTCTCGAACTCTCTAGTTTCCCGTCCAAAGAACAGCAATTTAGCTCGAACAAGTTCGAATATCTTGCTAATTATTCTCATTATTTCTCCAATTATTTTCTCGAGTGTTAATGACAAGTAGGAATTTCCACTTTCCTTTACTTGAAGCAAACAAGATTTCTAACTCAGCACCTATATTAAATGGTAAACTAACGAGGGCAGGTCACTAAAGTGTTTTTCGAAAAGAGGGTCATAAAAATATTGGGGAGGTTAGGAAAAAAAAAAATTGAGAAGAGAGCTGGTCGTAGAAATAGACATACAGTTCTCCTCAACCTTTTGGAAATGGTCTATTTAGAGAGCCATCATTTGGAGTTTAAAAAGTTGATCTTAAACTCCTGTTATGACTCAAATTATTTTTTGTTGATTTCTTCTTATTCTCATATTTCTTTTCAGAGGGTCCCCAAGTACTCAATCACCCACAGTAGGATGATACCAAATGATTTAACTAGGCATAAGAAAGATAATTTCCTCCTAAGATATGTCATTCATACATATCCAATAACATCTATTTGAAAAGGTTCGAATTTCTGCCGAAAATTTCCTTGAAATTTAATCCTTTTAGCTTGGTAAGATCGAAAACAAAAACTCAGATCCTTACCTCAAACCTAATTTCCAGTGATGGGGAAATTCTGAAAGCAGTAAAGTTGAAGAGACTGACGAGAATGAACGCGTGTTATGAAAAGCATAAAATCCACTTTGGGTGGTTAAAGAAGGGAGAAAAGGAAAAATAAAGAGAGGGTAGGTTATTGGAGTGTGGGAGGATAGTAATGGCTTAAGGCTAAGTGGGAGTAAGTAGAACAGTAATATATGAAGAATGATGGGAAGAGTAGGGAGGTAAAATGTGAAAAGAGGCAGCGAGAGTGATGCTACGTAGAGATACCCCTTAAGGGGCGCGGTGATTTGCCATCCTGGCAGCCGTGCTGACGGGACTCAGCACCCCGTCCGACCCCAGCTTGGCCTCTTCTCCTCCCTTCAGAACACTTGTGTTTCCCTCCAGTTTCATCGCTTTTCATACAACCTCGCCCACATCTTTCTTTGGTCAGCCTCTAATTTTACAGGGTAGATCCTGAGCTTCTTATTAGGCAACTATCCTGGATCGGGGCTGAGGGAAAGAGGACAATATTCCCTAACCCCTGAGCTCCGGTTCTGGATGGTGGGGTTTTAATAACCTGTTTTATCTCCACCCATACCTTCTTCACATCCCTTTTCCTTTTCTCTTCACACACTATCAATTTTACGCCTTGCTCAAGGTGGAGCTGCCATGCTGAAGGGCTGCCAGGTCACCAGGCGGGAGGATAGCCTTAAATGGCGGCACCTGGCTCTGCCAGGCCCGTATGCCCCCCTTGCAGAGCGGGCTACTACGAGAGGTGAAGAGCTATTGCTTCCCGTATGAAGAAGAGGGTCACCATTTCCAATGATGTTGAAATAAAAAAATTCCTTTCAAATTCTCCTGTTCCATCGTTGGAGCCGCCCTCGGGCCGCTCCACAAAAAAATGGAGGTCTCCCCCTCCATGTGCTTGCGCAGGGGACCCTCCAAATTTCTATAACCGGAGAGGAGGCTTACTCCTCTTCTTCGTCTACGGGTGGAGGGGACTCCCCCTTGTATGGAGGTGCTTTCGGGCACCTTCCTCTTCCCATTCGCAGTTCCCCATTTTCTTTCCAAGGGGACTGCCAAGAAAGCCAGCAGGCAGCCCATAGCCTACCGCTCCCCATTGAAGCGGCTCGGTGAGGCAACCCCCTAGGGGGGCGAGGGAAGCCAGACCCCTTCGGTCGCTTCCTTCAAAAGACCTGCTGGCAAGAATTTTGAATCTTACCGGGGTCAAGGCCTGTGCCTCCCCAGACGTGACTTGTGACAGCGCTGCCAATGGGACCTGTGATGTCCTGGGGGGGGGGGCTAACTGCAGGACCCCCCAGAGATAGACATGGTCCTTGAGGCAACCCAGCCTCAGACGGTATGGCCTTCCATGGGAGACGATCTGGGCTCGGCGCAAAGCACCGAACTCGGGTCCCCCCCTATGCAAGGTCCCCCTCAAACGGTTAGGGTTTCCGAGGCAGTACAAGGAGGGGAGGGGTCTCCTTCTCTGACCAGTGTCCCTGCGACTGCTAGGACCTTCTATATTTCGGAGAAGGACTTGGCTAAGGCTGGTCCATCTGTCCTGGGGGCCCCTGCCGGCGGAGGGGAGAAGAGGGTTCATTCCCCGCCCTCCTCTCCTAAAAAGAAAAAAAATCAGAAAAAAGACAAAAAAGACTCGGGGCTCCTCTCCATCCGTGGGGGCTAAGGGGAACCCTTCGGTCGCTTCCTTCAAAAGACCTGCTGCTAGAATTTTGAACCTTACCGGGGTCAAGGCCTGTGCCTTCCCAGACGTGACTTGTGACAGCGCTGCCAACGGGACCTGTGATGTCCTGGGGGGGGGGGGCTAACTGCAGGACCCCCCAGAGATAGACATGGTCCTTGAGGCAACCCAGCCTTAGACGGTATGGCCTTTCATGGGAGACGATCTGGGCTCGGCACAAAGCACCAAACTCGGGACCGCCCCTATGCAAGGCCCCCCTCAAACGTTTAGGGTTTCCGAGGCAGTACAAGGAGGGGGGGGGGGGTCTCCTCCTCTGACTAGTGTCCCTGCGACTGCTAGGACCTTCTATATTTCGGAGAAGGACTTGGCTAAGGCTGGTCCATCTGGCCTGGGGGCCCCTGCCGGCGGAGGGGAGAAGAGGGTACATTCCCCACCCTCCTCTCCTAAAAAGAAAAAAAAAACAGAAAAAAAGACAAAAAAGACTCGGGGCTCCTCTCCATCCGTGGGGGCCAAGGGAGGGGATGAATCTGCTGCCAATTCGGTAAGCGACCAAGCCAAGATCGGCGCATCCGGCCCCTTTGCCCCCCTTCCGGGTGCGGAGCCCCTGACTATGACTAAGACCAAAAGTGTGCAGGGCGTAGCCTCAAAAATATCGGAGCCCCTAATTCAGAGGTTACCTGGCATTTTCGAGCCCGCTGGCTTCAAACGCTTCTTAGTTATTCGCTCCACTGATGGCAGCATGTTAGCTAAGGGCAACAAGATCCATAAGAGGAGAGCTTTAGCTAGTGTAATTGGTAGGTAGAGAGACGAAGGTGGCCCGTTTCTCGGACGAGAGCCTCCTGGCGGATGCAGCGGATTCCTCTGAGGTGGCCAAGATGAGTGCTCTTCGGACACTTGATGAAACCCCGGTGAGTGTGACGCCGCACTCTACCATGAACTTTGGGAAATGAGTAGTTTATGCAAGGGAACTCGTTTACTACTCCATAGAGAACATAACCATAGAGCTGGCAGACAATGGGGCGGTCAAGGTGGAACGTGTGATGGGAAAATAACGGAGGGGCCTCGAGACACACCACTACACTCTTCGTCACATTCGACTGTGACAAGGGTCCTGAGTCGGTGCGTTACGGTTGGTATCGCTACCGCGTGAAGGCATTCGTGCCACTGCCGCCAAAGTGCTATTACTGTCACCGCTTTGGCCATACAAATCGTTCATGTAGACGTGCAAAGTCGGGGTCACCCGAAGTCTGTGTAAATTACTCTAAAGCCGCACACGATAAGTCCAAATCGTGTGTGGCTAAGGGTGTCAACTGCGGAGATCCGCACCCCGCTTCTTCGAAGCAATGTGGTGCATATCTCCTTGAGAAAGAAATCCTGGCCGTTCAGGCCGAGGATCGACTCTCATTCCGCGAGGTTAAGGACTTGGTCCTGGCGCGCCCGGCGCTGCCTGGGACGTCATATGCCTCAATAGTTAGAAAGGCACCCTCTGCTCCTGGCCCATCCAGGCCAACGAGCACGGTTGTTTCTGCGCCCATTCGGAGCTCTTCTGCGGGATCTACTCAACCCGGGCGCTCCTCACGTGAAGTTGGCGGCACAAAGTATTCACACCCAGCTCCGGCTAAAACCAGGGCTAATCCCTTTCCCAGCGTTACCATTTCCCGTAAGCCGAAAAGGCCACGCGCCTCCACCAAGTCGTTAGACTCACAGAAGGCAAAACCCCTGAAGTTGGTGGCCAGGCCATCTTCCGTGTTTCCTACAGCTGGCCCCCTAAAGGAGGACAGCAACACTAGGCCCACGCCTAGTGGTAAGCTGGGTGGCTCGAAGATGGTGGATCCTCAAAAAGGGGGCTCCCCCGCCCCCGAAGCCACAGCGCCCGCCTAAGGTTTCGAGGCGGAGGGAGGAAAAGACTCACATGGCGAGCCCAACTTTCCACAATAAGTCGACGCAGGCGACAGCGCATTCAGCGCATTGTCCGGCCAACAGCGCCCAGGGTTCTGCCTCCTGGAAGCATACGGCCATTCCCGTGAGGGTCTTCTGTTCGGAGAGGGCCCCCGTGTCTCCTCCGAGCTAGGCCTGGAGGGCATATTCCTTCAATGGAATTGCCTTGGACTCGGGGCTAACTGGGAGGAGCTGCAGAGGCTCGTCTCGTCTTCATCTCCGTTAGCTATTTTTCTGCAGGAGACCATGCTAGGCGAGTGCCCCCTGCCCACCCTCCTAGGGTAGAAGGGTTTTTAGACTCCACCACCACGAGATGGGATGCGGGATGCGCGGTTTACAGCCCGCATTATGTCTCCGTTCTTCTTTTCATTTTAGATACCTGCTTTCAGGCACTGGCTGTGCAGCTTCACCTAAATAGGAGGTATACTATTATTTCTTGCGTACATTCCACCGTCAGCTGACTTCGACGCGGGGGACTTCCGCTGCGTCGTGGCATGGTTGCCGTGTCCTTTTCTCTTGCTTGGAGATCTGAGAGGCAGGCATCCTCTCTGGGGAGAATACTCAATAAATCTCAGGGTACAAGTCCTTGCCGATCTGATCGAAGAGCTTGAGATAGGTGTGCTAAATGTGGATGAGTTTACACATCACTGCCTGAGAACCGCTTCATTTTCTTGCCTT
The DNA here is from genome assembly GCA_963969495.1 of Ceratothoa steindachneri. Taxonomy (NCBI): domain Eukaryota; kingdom Metazoa; phylum Arthropoda; class Malacostraca; order Isopoda; family Cymothoidae; genus Ceratothoa; species Ceratothoa steindachneri. The sequence continues at coordinate 201,572,654 of OZ018322.1, forward strand.
GATATATCTCTGTGCTCTTCGGATGCACAGCCTAATTTTGATTGAAGCGTGGTCGATAATTTTCCCATTCAAATATCATTTTCTGGGCCGCTGCCGCCTGAGAGCCCAACTCGGTGGTACTTGGCGTGGGCGCGGTGGCGTGAATTTCAGGAAATGAATGAATTCTCTATCTCAGTCGAGGAGTTTATGTCGGTAGATTAGGCCGTTGATTTCTTCTCCGGCAACCTCATCGTCGTGGGCCTGACTACTATTCCCAGAACGTCTGGCCGTTTTGCACACCGACCACTCCCGTGGGCTCTGCCGAGTGTGAGCCAGCCCTCAAACAGAAGCGTTATGTCTACAGGTGCTATAAGCGCCCCCCGAACGATTTCACTCTCGGTAAATTTCGTCGGGCTAGGGCTAGGTTCCGGTATATTTTGAAGTACGCCCGCCGCTCTTATTGGCGGGCATACGTGTCTTTACTTAACGGGAAGACCCCTCTAGCAGAGATGTGGAAACAAGTCAAAAGGATTCGGAGCAAGTTCTCGCAGGATCCCCCCCCTACAATTCTCCCCTACAAGTCTCCGATCGATAGGCAGGAGCGATTCACGCGGGGAGAACTCACCAACCCCCTTTTTTCTATTGATTGGTAGCAAAGTTTTGAAAGAGAGAAAGTGTTCAAAATGACAGGGAAAAAAGGTCCAGCCGCACTCAAATATACATGTGCGATATGCCAGAAGGACAAGTGGTGCGTGGACTTCCCGGAAGGATGTTTTTCGAAATGCCACCCGGGAAGTATATGCACCGACTGCATCCTTAAATAAGAGGTCCGAGAGGCAGTGACATACTGCAATAAACTTAAGGATCTCTTTACAACCTCTGAAGAAAAATCTAGGGTACTGGAAAGTAAAATACAGACCCTAGAAACGCAGATCGCGCTTCAGATTCGGCGTCTCGAGGAAAAAATCCTAGAGCTAGCCTCTAAACTAGACACGCAGTCAGCTTAAGCTCGAAACGAAAGTCCCACTGACTTGGATGGTTCCGCCGATGTGACTCCAGCTCAAGGAGCTGAAACTGCATTGGCAGTCCCACTTCAGCCATGCGGAGAAGCGAATGAGAAAAAGAATAAAACAAAGAAAAACGACCTTAATGCAGCTCACCCTAGTGTAGAGGATTCGAGCGTTACTGGTACACAAGGGAAAGTGGAAAGAGAAGAAGAGAAAAGAGAAACGGGAAAAAGAGAAAACAAAGGAAGACAAGAAAAATAAGAAGAAGAAGTAAAAGAAAATGGTAGAGATACACGAGGAAAGCAGCAAGTCGCTTCCGAAAGGAAAGGCTAAGTCGTCTGCAGACAAATGTCCAAGAGTCACCCTTATTGGTGATTCTCAAGCACGGGGTCTGCAGCCCCTGCTAGCGGCCCGCCTTTGCACTAGTGTAAAGGTAAGCTGCCTGCCAGGATGTGGTAACCACCACATCAGGGTAGAGGCTGAGAAATCACAGATTTCTGAGAGTCGTTGCTTAGTCGTTGCTCTGATAGTCAGTGGAAATGACCTCAACCTGAGAGGAGGTAGGGTAGGCCTTGCAGATAAAATCCTCCACACGGTCATGGGTGCCGTGGACGACTGTGGGCTGAAAACCCGGAAGCGTGTCGTAGTCGGAATGCTCCCGAAGAGAGGTCCAACACGGGCCACTCACTCGATGAACGTCTCTTTAAAACGGCGTCTGGCAGATTTGTGTACGGCAGAGGTTTTTTTTTGTGGACCCGTACCGCACCTTTTATGGTAGAAATGATCTCTACCAAAGGGATGCGGTACATCTTTCCTTTAAAGGGATGGCCTTTCTGTCGAACATTATCCAGGATGTCGTAGAGAGAACCCAAAGGAGTATCTGGCCCAGAGTGAGGGCGGACGTACGCCAGTACGCCCATGTCACTCCAGGAACAACCTTCTCAGAGGTCGCAAAGAGGGGTGCCTCGCCAACAAACAAGCTGGAAAACGGAAGAGCGTAGGGAGTCCTAGAGTCGGGGACTTCCTTAAAGTTCTTGTGTTCAATGCAAGGTCCATCAGGAACAAGTTTCCTGAGCTCCGTGGCCTTGTAGCGACGGAAGAACCCGAAATGGTAGCCATAACAGAATCGTGGATAAAAACCTCAAACCGAGACTTTGAAGGCGAATTCACGGTTCCTGGCTACCAACTCTTCCACAAGGATAGGCCAGACAGAGAGGGTGGCGGTGTAATGTTGTATGCCAAGGATACAATCAAATCTACGAACTCCAACATTATATCCGATCACGAGCTCCTAGGCGTTGACCTAGAGATAGGTCCTGTCAGATACAGGACCCTGGTGCTTTAGAAACCCCCTTACCAACCCGTTGGGAAGGAAAGGGAAGTGTACCAGCTGCTGGTTGAGCTTGTTCAAGGCAGAGTGTGCATCGTTATGGGCGACTTCGACAGACAAGTTGACTGCGAAACCAGAGCGTGCTACTCCTGGAGTTCGCCAACAACGAGTTGCTCATTCAATAGGTCAGAGAACCGACAAGAGGAGACAATATCCTCGACTTGGTCTTCACCTCTGAGGATGATATCGTTGAGGATGTCTCTGTAGGCGAAGAGCTCGGTGGCAGTGATCACCAGCTAGTTAGATTTACCGTCAAGATCCCGAAGGTAAGGTCTGTTGCCAGTCAATCAAGGAAACTTGACTTGAGAAGAGCAGACTTTGCAAGCCTTCGTGCTAGGTTGACTGATGTAAGTTTAGCGGTATGCGAAGAGGTTGAAAATTCGTGGAACAGTTTCAAAAATAAGTTCATGAGTCTTCAATCAAGTTGCATCTCTCTGAAATGCCTCTGTCGGTCTTCTGTTCAACTAAAGTGGTTTAATCGAGAAATCGGTCAACCGCTTAGGGAGAAGAGAACTGCGTACCGGCAATCGAAGATCTCGGGTAACTTTGACGAGTACCGGAGGCTAGCCAGAAGAGTGAAGTCCAGCATAAGGGCGGCTAAGCGTACTGAGGAACTCCGAGTGGCGAGACTCTGCAAAAAGAATCCCAAGGAGTTCTTTGGCTATGTAAATAGCCGTTAACCAATCCATCGTATGATTGGGCCCTTAGTGGACGAGGAGGGTGCATTAACTCACTCAGATGCAGAAAATGCTAACCTGCTCAATGACTACTTCTCTTTAGTGTTTACTAAACAGTGTGGTCCCATCCCCCAGCCCATGGATTCCTCCTTAGAGGAAAAGCTGGAGGCAATGGACTTCACCGAAGGAGAAATAAAGAAAAAGATCGTTGCCGTAAAGTCGAATAAGTCCCCTGGACGGACGGGTTTCAATCAAAGGTGTTGAAGGAAGTGTGCGATGAAGTATTACGACATCTGTGCGCTATCTTTCACATATCAATCCGGACCGGATGCGTTCCTAGAGACTGGCATGAGGCGGAGGTGACTCCGATCTTCAAGAAAGGAGACCCCAGCCATCCGTCAAACTACTGACCTATTAGTCTGACTTCGATAGTCGGTAAACTCATGAAAAGCATCATGGTGGACAAAATGACGTCGTATTTAGAGTCAAACCTGCTACTGAAGAGTTCCCAGCACAGCTTCCGAAGGCAACGGTCATGCCTGACGAACCTTGTGGAATTCTTCCACTTCGTCTCCAGTGAGCACAATCGGGACAAGGCGGTGGATGTGGTGTACTTAGACTTTCAGAAAGCCTTTGATAAGGTACCACACCGCCGTCTTCTCCAGAAAGTGCGAGCGCTGGGTATAGAGGGAAAAGTAGCCGGCTGGATCGAGAACTGGCTAAGTGGCAGACGGCAACGGGTGGTGGTGAATGGACAGACTTCTGAGTGGGTGCCCGTTACTAGCGGGGTGCCTCAAGGTTCTGTACTGAAATCACTACTATTCATCATCTACGTCAACAAAATGGACGGTGACATGGTTGCCAAGTTTTCTAAATTTGCCGACGATACCAAGCTTGGTATGAACGTTGCAAAGGATGGAAATACTGCCTGCCTGCAGGAAGATCTTGGGAAGATTGGGGAGTGGTCGGACACGTGGCAAAAGCCTTTTAACGTGGGGAAATGCAAAGTAATGCCTATCGGCCACAGACCCCCAATCTCAGTATATCCTTAAGGGCACTGCTCTTGAATCGAGTGACACTGAGAAGGATTTGGGTGTAACTATCACTAGCGACATCAAGTTCTAGAAACAGTGCATCGAGGCAGAGAAGAAAGCCAAAGGATGTTAGGCTACATAGCGCCAGTTTGGATACCGTAACAAGGAGATAGTACTTTGTCTGTACAACTCCCTCGTTCGGCCGCACCTGGACTATGCCGTACAATTTTGGAGTCCTTCGTTTGGAAAGAATATCGCAAGGTTGGAATGCGTGCAAGCCAGGGCAACCAAACTGATTCCCTCTATCAGCTTTAAAAGTTATGAGGATAGATTAAGGGAATTAGATCTGTTCTCGCTGGAAACCCGTAGACTGCGTGGTCAGCTCATCGAAGTCTTCAAAATACTTCGAGGGTTTGACAATGTTGACTACCGGGATATTTTCACACTGAGTGAGAACAGAACGCGCAATCACGGCTTCAAACTTAAAGTGAAGCGATACCACCGTGATCTGTGTGGAAAATTCTTCACTTACAGTATCTGCGGTAGTTAGAACGCACTTTCGACGGTAGTTGTCAACAGTAAATCTGTTGACCAGTTCAAGTCAAGACTAGACAAAGTCTTGAAAAGTAGCCGTTTAGGGACGCAAAACAATTGAGCAGCCATATGCCTGCTTGATTGCTAGTCCAAAGGTACCCTCTTTGAATGGACCGTAAGGTCTCCTAGGGTACTTTCTTTCGTTGTAACTCCTTCTATGTGAAAGGCTATATCCTGTTCTCATCCAATTATCTATTTTCTGTCTACTTCTCATTGCTTTCTCTCTCGTTCTATGTGGAGGGTTGTATCCTGGCCATTCTACTCTATATTTCTGCATCTCATTGTCCCCCTTCTCCTTCTCCCCTACCTTATGGAGAACGCTGCCTCCATGTCTTTTCTAATCATCAATTTTTCTGTCTTTCTCATTCTCCTCCTTTTACTTTTATGGGGAGGGCTGTATCTCGGTCTTTTCAAATCACCTATTTTTCTGTCTCTTATCATTCTCCTTCTCTTTTTCCTTAAATCGGGATGGCTGTATCCAATTCTTTCTAATCATCTATTTTCTGTCTTTTTTTCATTGTCCTCCTTCTTCTTCTATGGGGAGGGCTGTATCCATGTCTTCTCTAATCATCTATTTTTTGTTTCTCATTATCCTCCTCTTTTTCCTTCTATCGGGATGGCTGTATCCCGGTCTCTCTAATCATCTATTTTCCTGTCTCTTTCTCATTGTCTTCATTTTCATTCTATGGGGAGGGTTTTATCCACGTATTCTCTAATAATCTATTTTCTGTCTTATTCTCATTGTGCTCGTTATGTTTCTACCTCTATGGAGAGGTCTGTAACCAGGTCTTTTCCAATCATCTATTTTTCTGTCTCTTTCTCATTGTTCTCCTTCTCCTTCTACGGGAATGGTTGTATCCCGGTCTTTTATAATCATCTAATTTTCTCATTGTCCTTATTCTCCTTATATGCGGATTGCCTTAACCCGGTCTTTTGTAATTATCTATATTTGGATCTCTTTCTTATTGTCGTCCTTCTCCTTCTAGGTGGAGGGCTGTATCCCGGTCTTTTCTAATCATCTATTTTTCTTTCTCTTACTCATTGTCCTCCTTCCCCCTTTCCTTCTCTAAGGGGGGCTGTAGCCAGGCCTTTCTAATAATCTATATTTTTGTCTCTCATTGTCCCCCTTCTCCTTCTCCCTTTCCTTGTATGGGGAGGGTGTATGTATCTAAGAATTTTATAATCATCTATTTTTCTGTCTTTTTCACATAGTCCTCCTTCTCATTATATAGGGAGGTCTCTATCCCAGGCTTTTCAATAATCTATATTTCTGTCTCTTATTGTCTTCATTCTCCTTCTATGAGGAGAGCGGTATCGAGGTCTTTTCTAATCATCTATTTTCTGTGTCATTCTTATTGTCCTACTTCTCAAACTATTGGGAGGTCTGTATCCCGGTTATTTACAATCATTTTTCATCTCTCTATTCTCATTGTCCTCGTTCCCCTTATATGGAGAGGTCTGTATTCAAGGCCTTTTCTAATCATCTATTTTTTCTGTCTCATTCTCAGTGTCCTCCTTCTCCTTCTATGGGGCGAGTTGTATCCCTGTCTTTTCTATTCATCTATTGTTGTGTCTCCCATTGTGCCCCTTCTTTATCCGCTTCTATGGGGATGGCTGTATCCCACTCTTTTCTAATCATCTATTTTTCTGTCTCTTTCTCATTGTCCTCCTTCTCCTTCTATGGGTAGGGATTTATCCCGGTATTTTCTACTCATCTATTTTTTCTGTCTCTTTCACATTGTCTTTCTTCTTTTTCTCTGGGGATGGCTGTATCCCGCTCTTTTCTAATCGTCTATTTTTTTTGTCTTTTTCTCATTGTCATCCTTCCCCTTTTATGCGAAAGGCGGTATCCAGGTCATTTCTAATCATCTATTTTTTTCTCTTACTCATTGTCCTCCTTCTTCTTTCCTCCTCTGGGGAGGGCTGTATCCCGATCTTTTTTAATCATATTTTTTTTCTGTCTCTTTCTCAGTGTCCTTCTACTTCTCTTTTGATGTGGAGGGCTGTATCCCGGTGTTTCAATCATCTATTTTCCGTCTCTTTCTCATGGTACTCCTTCTCCTCTGGGAAGGGCTGTATTCCTGTCTTTCTAATCATCTATTTTCTGTCTCTTTTTCATTGTCCTTATTTTCCTTCTCGTTCTATGGGAAGGCCTGTATCCAGGTCTTTTCTAATCATCTATTTTTCTGTCTCTTTCTCATTCTCTTTCTCCTTCTATTTAGAGGTCTGTATCCCCATCTTTTCTATTCCTTTATTTATCTGTCTATCTTTAATAACGGTGTTATCAACTAGCATAATCTCTCGTTAGGTTATTAAACGAAAAGAGGTTAATAAAGCTAAGCTGAACATCTTAGAAGCCATATTAATATACGAAGATAAGCCGGCCATTAACAGTCAAGCGACAAGCTTGAATCGCACTTTAAAATTATTTTAAAATTCCACTCACAGGAGTGGCCCATTTCCTCTAACGTTATGCTCAACCTGGTCGAATAAATAGCCTTTAAAAATAGTTTTCTCTGTCAGATCCTCACTCCACTCATTACATCGGTAAAGGAGTCAAGAACATAACAAAACGCTCTGAAGATGATCGAATAAGTTCGAAAGCTTAGCAATTTAGTTTGGTTTTTACCAAACACATTCATTTAAAAGAGAGATGAATACTGGACACGTAATCCACCATCTACAAGATGGAATAAAAAAGATAGTTAGAAGGAGAAAAAGTTGCCAAAGGAAATTAATTAAGGCGAAATACACAATGGTCTCCAACAAAATTTGCATTCAAGGCGGTAGATGTGGTGTACCTAGACTTTAAGAAAGCCTTTGATAAGGTACCACACCGCCGTCTTCTCCGGAAAGTGCGAGCGCTGGGCATAGAGGGAAAAGTAGCCGGCTGGATCGAGAACTGGCTAAGTGGCAGACGGCAACGGGTGGTGGTGAATGGACAGTCTTCTGAGTTGGTGCCCGTTACTAGCGGGTTGCCTCAAGGTTCTGTATTGGGACCACTACTATTCATCATCTACGTCAACGACATAGACGGTGACATGGTTGCCAAGATTTCTAAATTTGCCGACGATACCAAGCTTGGTATGAACGTTGCAAAGGATGGAAATACTGCACGCATGCAGGAAGATCTTGGGAAGATTAGGGAGTGGTCAGACACGTGGCAAATGCCTTTTAACATGGGGAAATGCAAAGTAATGCATATCGGCCACAGAAACCCCCAATCTCAGTATATCCTTAAGGGCACTGCTCTTGAATCGAGTGACACTGAGAAGGACTTGGGTGTAACTATCACTAGCGACATCAAGTTCTAGAAACAGTGCATCGAGGCAGAGAAGAAAGCCCAAAGGATGCTAGGTTATATAAAGCGATAGTTTGGATATCGGAACAAGGAGATTGTACTGTGCCTGTACAACTCACTTGTTCGACCGCACCTGGAGTATGCCGTACAATTTTGGAGTTCTTTATTTCGTAAGGACATCGCGAGATTGGAACGCGTACAAGCCAGGGCAACCAAGCTGATTCCCTCTATCCGACATAAAAGTTATGAGGATAGACTAAGGGAATTAGATCTGTTCTAGCTGGAAACCTGTAGACTGCGTGGTCAGCTCATGGAAGTTTTCAAAATACTTCGAGGGTTCGTCAATGTTGACTACAGGGATATTTTCACACTGAGTGAGAACAGAACGCGCAACACGGCTTCAAACTTGAACTGAAGCGTTACAACCGCAATTTGTGTGGAAACATTTTCACCTACAGTATCTGTGGTAAGTGGAACGCACTTTCGACGGTAGTTGTCAACAGTGAATCTGTTGACCAGTTCAAGTCAAGACTAGACAAAGTCTTGAAAAGTAGCCGTTTAGGGACGCAAAACAATTGAGCAGCCATGTGCCCGCTCGATTGCTAGTCTAAAGGTACCCTCTTTGAATGGACCGTAAGGTCTCCTAGGGTACTTTCTTTCCTTGTAACTCCTTGTAACACAAGGGGAACTCCATGATCTTGTCAGCGATTTGCAACTACATAAGAATAAGACAGAGCTCCTAGGCTCTCGTATTCAACAGTGGAATCTCCAAACAGCTGTTGGGGAAATTTTAAAAAGGTTAGCAGCAGTCCAGCGATTTCTTCGTCATGGGAGGTGATTTAATGACCTGCATCGGATACGAACCCAGACACTGGAGGCTGTTGATTGATTCATCAAAAACTATTCTGAAAGGTGACTTGCTGCACAGCGGCAAGAGTGAACCATTAGTTTTCTTGGATATGCACTACATATTATAGAAACTTATGAGAATATAAAGCATATGTTGCAATGCATTGCATATGATGTACATCAATGGCAGTTCTGTGGTGACTTAAAGGTTGTTGCTCTTGCAATGGGATTGCAGGGTGGATAAACCAAGTACTGCTGCTTTCTTTATGAATGGAATAGCCGTGCAAGAGTTTCCCACTGCACCAGGAGAGACTGGCCACCTTATTAATAATTGGAGCCTGGGTTGAAAAATGTTCAACATCCAACTCTCACTGAATCAAACAAAATTTTGCTACCCCCACTCCACATAAAACTGGGACTCATGAAAACCTTTGTAAAAGCTATGGAAAATCTGCTTATGGATTCAACTATTTAACATCAAAATTCCCCTCACTGTGTGACGCTAAGATAAAAGAGGGAGTTTTCATTGGTCCTCAGATTTGCATGCTTCTTAAAGATTATGACTTTGAATCAGCCATTCATGGGGAGGAGAAAGCTGCTTGGAAAGCATTCAAGTTAGTGGCTAAGGGATTTTTAAGATACAGAAGGGAAGGAAAGTATGAAGAATCGGTGGAAAAACTCATCAAGACTTACAACTTTTTGGACTCGCATTTAGAAATTTTTTTCAGCGAACTGTGGGACACTTAGTGACGAATATGGTGAAAGGTTTCACCAAGATATTTCAAAGATGGAAAAGTGGTACCAGGGTAAATGGAGCACAACAATACTTGCAGACTATTGCTGGACATTGACAACTATAAGCGTCAAGCAAAAGTCAGAGAGTGGATTTGGATTAGAGTTTAAAACATTATGACACATAATAGAATAATCAAATATTATATGCCACCTATCTTTAAACCTATAACCATTAAGCATTTTTCAGGCTGATTTTTGGATTCAGTGCATGAAAATACATAAAAATTAACTAATCTCATTTAAGAAGCACAACTTTTCAAAAATTGTTGACCAGTGCTATCAGCGAGCCATCTATAGGGTGGTAGGGATGTCCTTGGGCAACATAACTTATTGTATTTCTGTGCAGACATATAATAGACATATTAAAGACATACAAGGTATGATGGGTAATTTGTCGGTTAAATTCAGCAGAAAAGAAAATTATACATATGTTTGCCAACATTACATGTTCAAGACCAGATGGAATATATTATTCATTTTCTTAATTTTGTGACCAACCTGTGCAAGAAATCCGAAATTATTTGTTTAAAAATTAAAACGTGTGAGATAGAGTCACTGAAACGTGAAGAAAAAAGGGGATTAGAACAACATTCCATTCCAAGAAGAAAGATTAACTTTGTCGTAACGCGATCCTTTCATGCCTTTTCCGCCTAATCAACAGGAAGCCATCATTCCATCCCCGATCCTCGAGTCTTTTAGCTCTGACGCAAAATTCGTGATAGAAGCTCTAATCTGCTCCAGAAACTTAGACTTTGATTTTCTGTCTCGGCAGACAACCTCTATCGAGGCAAAATCAAGCTGGCAAAGCGGACCTCTTTGGATCCGCTGTTCAAAGAGGATTTTTCTTTAAAGCCTTTTAAGTAACCCCTTCTATGGTTTAATTGGAGTTTGGGAAAAGGAAGCTGAAAAGGTGTTCTAAGTTTGGAGTTTCTGTTTTTTTGTCTCTTTTTGCAGGATCTAGTTTTTCAGATTTGGAAATTTAGAGTTGAAATTTTAATAATTTTCAAGTTGCTTTTTTTTTTGTCTTGCTGAGCATTTTCCAGTTACATGGTGCTCCAAGTAATCTCTTTAAGGGTTATATACCTTCCACACATGTCCCAGTCTGCGTGATCCTCTATTTTGTCCTTAAAAACTTTGTGCCATTGATACCTGTCGAGGAATAGGCCGAGGGGCGGTTGGAGTTTTCCCTGACTCTTTTGTATATATATATATATATATATATATATATATATCCTATTATCCCGAATGCGGAGTCATCGTCGTACTACTCCTTATACTTCGTTCCGTGCCTTGAATGGCTTTATTGACTCAGAGTGCTTAGAGGTTGACTACGGAGGGATTGGAATAAACTTTGCCAGCAAGCGACCCAAAGGAAGTTAGATACACAACAATATGAAAATAAAGTTTTAATGAACACTGAACAAGAATATATATATATATATATATATATATATATATATATATATATATATATATATACAAATAAGGTGCTTTGAGAGATAAATTAATAAGTGGTTCTCGGAAATCTCACTTGAATTGTTGGTAAGCTTCGCAGTGAAGTTGGGGAATGTGAAAGGAAAGGGTTACCTTGGAACCTGATGTTCGGGTGGCGCTGGTGAGTGAAGGTGGTGAGATAAGGGGTAGATACGATGAGGTAGGTTCTCCAGGGACCAACCTGATCCCGCAATTCCGTCACAATTCTGCTGGAAGAAGGAGGTGACGGGAGCTTCTTGTTAAAGAGGGCCCCACGCTCATAAACTCTAAGGAATCTTGGTTGCCTCTGTGAAGAGGGGGGCGAAGTGACCTATCGACGCGTAGGGTCACAGAGAAAAGCCAAGATGTAGTTTTCTCGCTTAGGGAACCTGAGTGGTGCTGTTTGTAGCTTCGGCTCGGAACGTAAGTACGAGCTTGGATCAGCACTGCGTTGCAGACCAACGGGGTAAGGAGTCTCCCTAACTGGGACCGATCTCCTCTCTGAAGACTTGGTACTTCGACGATTTACCAATACACCGATAGATGGCAATTCCTTTCCCGTCAGACGCTGTGTAATCTCTACTACTGAGGGTTAAAAGAATTAATCTTTTATACTCGAAACTCAGGAGAGGTTCCCATGGCGCCGGAAGTAGATTAGATGTCAATCTACTACTCTATTTTGTCCTTTATAAACTGCCGGCAACCATCGGAAGCAAAGATGGGCTCCCATCTATCGATAACCAGTCAAGGATTGGACTCGGTGGTTAGCTGAAATGGCCGGCGGTTTCTTTCGGCCGGTGACCATCAGATATCGGGCCGGAAGGGGAAGGTTTGATAACCCGGCCCACCCGGAAGGGAGGTGGGGAAACGGGGGGAGCCATAGGCTATTCTCTTACAATACCTTTGTTTGTTTTCGCCTGTAAAAATTTTTTACCAAATATTTTACCCTTCTAACCAATTAACCCCTTTAACCCATCATCAAACATACACCAATAATTATCAACCATACAGCAACAATCTTTGATTAAAAAGTGCACTTTATTAACTAACTCCTTCCCACTCTCCAAAGCGTCACAAAGAAGCATCATAAGTAGTGTAAGACAACTTGGTCGTCACAGTACGTTTCATCCTTTGCCAAGTAAAATAGTTTACGTCTCTTATATTGTCATTTTATCATATGTAATGAAATGCAAATTACTCCTCCTGCCATCCATCGACGCTCTGCAGCCGCAGTTGTAAACTTTTCATCCATTTCTCTTTTCTCCGAGTCTCGGAAGCGAGAGTAATAAAGTCACCCTCTAATATAGTGATGTGTCTCTCTATAATACCCCGCGGGGGGGGGGGGAATAGAATTAGAGGAATGAAATAAGTATTTTTTTTAACTTAAGAAGGATCTCGAAGGCAATAAAAATAGCAGGGTTCCTTAAAATCCAAACCATTATCCAGGCACGTTTTTTTGTCCGTACGTGTTTTGCATTTTGGTGCTAATTGTACTATTCTTCCAATAGTAAACATTTATTATTAAATTAAAGCGAAAAGGAACGACGACATCTCATACAGATAGTAATTCGTTGAGAGAAATCTGTAATGGAGATGAGAAAGTAAAAATGGGTGGATGATATATGGCTGTACATCCTTTTGCAAGCATTGGGACACGAGGGCAGATGTGAGATATAACCTTTGGCTCATGCTACACCGGACAACCTATTGTGGGCTTGTTTAGTAAAGTAAGTTTAATGAGATGGTTTTGTCAAACGACAAAATTTCAAAGTTATTATAACGAGAAAAGATAATAGATAAATTATCTATGGAAATTACAAGATTACAGCTTTTATAGGATCTTTCTTCTCTCGTACACCAGGAAGTGCAAATCAGCCGAAATTACCCCAAAAATGTTTCGGTCAAGTCAATGAAAAACTAAAAAAAACTGAAAAAAACAACACCACAAAACAACAGTAACAACAACAACAAATCAATGTCTACACCACAGAGTTGTGTGCCGGAGCATGTAGCCAACGATTTAAATAACTTAATGATATGGAGGAGACCCCCCCAAAAAAAAACCGTCACAACCAAACAGTCTGGTGTGAAACAGTCCTTCCCGCAGGACAGACAGAGGATAGCGACCTCGCTCGTCTCGGTACTCGGACAGTAACAGCTCATGAAGCTCCCTCAGTCTAGGAGACTCAACCTAACAGTGTCTTACCTTCCAGTTGGCAGAACAATCTTGCTAGTAAAGTTCAGGGGGGCGCTCCATCCATTTACGCTGCGTCTAGCGAGTGTGTCCGATTTGGGGGTGACAGAAAATGACTTGGTACAGTTTAGTCATTGGAGGATTGGTCAACGGAAACAATCGTGCCACTTTTGCCCACAGTTTCCTTCTCTAATGCGCCGTATCCCATCTTCTTTGCCATTCAGCTCTTGCGGATACCTCGATCACTATCAGGCAGTCATTGTAGGGAAGAGCGGACGCAGTCCGGTTGCTAAGACCGCATTGATAGCCTGGTCCCTTCATCAGCGTTCTGGATACGGGAACGATGGGATGCGGAAATTCTAATGCCTCGAGAGCGCTAAACGCGTTTTGTGAGTCTCTATGAATTAAAAAACGGACTCGGAACAAGGCACGTCACGAAATCTCCCCTATGGATTGATATATTGCAAATAGATCGGCCGTAAAGACGAATGTTGCACGTCAAAGGCCTATGCTAGCGTATATATCAACTCTCCCTTCAGACTTGGAGCCAATTGTCTTCACAGTCAGGGCCCTAATGTGACGGAGTGTATATTCAAAGAAAGAGGAAAGCAGTACGCATGGTGTTGTAGAGGCTTTGGGAGCAGAAGAGTGGCATCAGACGTTCCCAAGTGGGATCGTTCATGGTGGCACCCTCGGCAGAACCATGTGCGCTATCGTTCCAAGAGTTACGCTGAACTCTCGAAGGAGTCTCCAAGCCTTGAAACTGAGAGATCTGCATCTCTCTTTGATATAAGCACTTACAAGCACATTATACAATTTTCACGGTGAAAGATAGTTTCCTCTCCTACCACAAGGAGGCTCTCTATAGAAGAATTGCAGAAAGCACCAGTCGCCACTCAGTAAAGAGCATGAGGATCGAATTCACATCTGCATTAACCGCCTGGATGCGGAGGAGAAGAACTTACATCCGTAGTCCAGCTCGAATTGAACAAAGGAATGCTAAATTACAGTACGGTAGCCCTTTTACCACTCATCGTGGCAAACGCTACAGGACGTAGAATGTCCATCGCGAGGGTACAAGAGCCCTAAGGTTGCGAATGTACGCATCCCAGATAAAGCTTAACTATAATACTAAACCATGGAATCGGCGCGAGTCTACAGCGTCAAACGAGTCGCATTTAGGAACATATCTACGTCTGGATCGTGCCTATTATAGGGTGCCGGCAGAATCCATAACATTGGCTTTGGACAAATAAAACTCACTCATTCGTAGAAGAGACGATATCAAAGTAACTCAGACCTAAAAATGAAAATGGGGAGGCGTCCCACTTTCCCCGTATAAAAGAGGGTCTCTACGATACCATATCGCCACGCGGTATCATAGGCCTTCTTCAAATCGAAAAATTCTGAGGCGAAATACTGTTTGCGAAGGGAGGCCTCACAGACAAAACTTTCAAGTTTGCGCAGAACATCTGGTGTAGATTTGAACCTACGGAAGCCACAATGTGCAAGAAACAGGTGGCTTCCTCTACCTAAGAAATAAGCTAACTTTATTCTATACAATTATTCCAACTTGTATACGCATGAAGCCAGAGAATTTTGGAGGAAAGCTGTGGGGTGGAGTGATACCTCACCAAGTTACAAAAAGTAGCATGGTGGTCATTCGCCAGCTGTCCACAGTAATTCTGTTAAAGGAAAGTTTCGTGCGTTCTACTGAGTAAGAACTGCGGAGGCCTTTTCCGCACAGATGAACGTTATTAAGATGGTCATAAGCCACTAAAAATAGATCCCCAAGAGCTATTCCCACCAAAAGTGCTGATGGCAGTGTCGCTTTCGAGGACTTAGTGGAGAAGTTGCGGCTCGGCCGATGAGTCTTCTCCTTCTCTTCAATACTTATGTCTGCGGGGTGCTTTGAAGGTCGGCGTTTTTCCTTGGTGGTTGCCTCTTTTCGAGGAGAAATCATTTTGGGTGGCATTTCATTCTATGAG
The DNA here is from genome assembly GCA_963969495.1 of Ceratothoa steindachneri. Lineage (NCBI taxonomy): Eukaryota > Metazoa > Arthropoda > Malacostraca > Isopoda > Cymothoidae > Ceratothoa > Ceratothoa steindachneri. The sequence goes on from OZ018322.1 coordinate 201,587,935, forward strand.
TTTATCAACTCAGTGGAGCAACATGGCCACTTCGTTTGTTACGAAGTGGTCAAGTCGAGGGAGGGGGGGGCTGTTATTAGCAGGAGGAGAGCTTGCACCCTTCATGCTGCTAGCTAGACACGGGTGAGGCCCGAGAAGGAAAAACCCTTGAAGGATTTATAATGAAGCGAGAGCTACCACGCCCATAGGCCTTTAAAGGACATATGCGGTGGATTATCTTTTTAACCTGGGAGATATATGAAATGCCTAATCGCAACAAGAGCAAGTTAATCCGCGTTTCTGATCGAAATTTGTTCCGCAGCTTGGATGGCCAGAACCTCTTATTCAAACAAATACGAATCACATTGCTTATTAGTGGAAAGAAGCACGGTGCGATCCACCACATTTCACCGACTTGTTCTTACATAAAACACCCGTATCGTGTACAGCATTAGAACAGTTATCACAAATTTAGGATTGAACCGACTTAGCATGGCTACATGATTTATTCGTGTAGCCAAAGTGGAGGCAATAATAGCGCATCCGTGGTAACGGCACAAATGACTTCATCGGTACCGATACTAGCCAGTCTGTACCGAGTCAGCAGGGAGCCAATCTTGTTCGAAAGTGACGAAGAGCATTAAGGGTGCGTCTAAAGACCACTCTCTGCTTCCTCCATACTAGCTCGACTCTGACTGTATCTTGTCTGGCCATTTCTAATTGATATCCTTAAGTGCGTAGTTTAGCATTCCATGGCACATATTACTCTGTTTTAAAAAGTTCAGGCGAAGGCGTGGGGTAACCCTCATTAGTGTACGAGGGGCAGTCAATAAGATTTGCAATTCGGATATAAGGAAACGAGATATGAGGAAAAGTGTTTCATTATTTTTTAATATAACTACCCTAGACTTCAATGCACTTGCGCCACTTGTCCCTGAGGCTTCGAATTCACGACAACCAGAAATCTCCCGACTGCTGTTCAATTCACTCCTGGACGGCGAGCTGGACATCTTCATCGTCCCCAAACAAGCGTCAACGCAGTGCAGCCTTGAGCTGGTGGAATAAAAAGTAGTCGCTAGGGGCCAGATCTGGACGGATGGGGAAATGGTTGAGCTCCTCGAAGCCGCACACGCGCAGGACAGCTTGTGCAACTCTGGCCTTGTGGACAGGGGCATTGTCGTGGAAGAGCAGGACACCGCGTGTCAACCTCCACGCCACTTCTGATGGATGCACTTCTTCAACCCACCTAGTTCCTCGGCGTATATTGGCCTGTGATGGTCCTTCCAAGAGGCGCATAGTCCACCATCAACACTCCCTCAGAATCCCAGAAGATGGTGGCCATGATATTCCCAGGTGAGGTTTGGGTCCGGAACTTGATGGGGGTCGGAGAGCCCCTATGCTTCCAGGCCATGGTTTCGAGCTTGGTCTCGGGATCCCAGTGGTGGACCCACGTTTCATCACCTGTCACTATGCGTGACTCGAATCCCGCTGGGTCTTGGTTTTACAGGAGCAGCAGCATCTCTGAACTTTCAAGACGTTGAAGTCGATCATGGGGCGTGAGGTTTCTAGGGACACAACAAGCAGAGACCTCGGTCATAGCCAAATTGTCGTGGATGATGTTGATAACACTTCCATGTGATATTACAAGTTCTCGCTGGATTTCTTCGACCTTCACCGGTCGATTTTTAAGGATCATCCTCTCCACATGGGCCACATTGTCCTCGTTGGTCACGTCTGACGGGCGTCCTCGGCGGGGGTCATTTGCAAGGGACTCACGACCATGGTGGAACTCCCTATTCCAGCGAGCAATGGTTGCATAGGAAGGGGCGGTGTCGGTGTACACTGCAACCATGCGTTCATGGATCTCTTTTGCATTCTTGCCTGCCATGGTCAAAAATTTGATCACTACGCGGTGCTAAACCTTCTCTATTCTTGAAAAATTTGTGACTAACGATCTGCGATCAGCTACTGCTTCTTCAATAGACGAGGAAGGAGCATGCGGCTGCAGGTCCTGACTTGCTATAACTCGTCCTAACACCCCCACAAACAGCCATTCCCCTTCCTCTGTTTTGCCCTAACGATTCGCCAAACTTATTGACCGCTCCTCGTACCATTGATTGTCCGGGGTCCACATAGTTTTTCACTTTGGGCATGGTGGGCCAGTTATGCACAGGGCCGTTTTAGTCCTGTTGTCAGAGCTCCCACTCACATTAGATGGGAGGAATAGGCCATTCATAGGGATGATCTTGATGCTTGGAGGATGTCGTTCACGTCCTGTCCGAGTTGCTTTTGCTCTAGAGCGGCCACTGTCGGTACAAATCTATTGTGGTAAAAAAATTGGCGCCGGTGTAGCAGCACCAAACACTACGATACATATAACCGGCCTGCCGGCCCCTATAACCTTTACGAGTATTATGTTTAATAAGCTTTTCAGGCCCTAGAGGGGCATGCTATTCATATTTTCCCTGATTTTGATTACAAAATATTACTAGCTCTCCCTGAGAGAGTGCCAGCCTCCTCTTGCTGATTTTCTGCAGGTGCCTCTGAGAAAAGGTAGGTAGGGCGACCTAAGCACTAAAGAGGAAACAGCTCGACAGTGGCTCCCTCAGGGAACAAGATAATTGGGTTTCCCCTTTACCCGTTGTGAATGCAAATTGGCCAACTAATAGTACTGTTTGGGTGTGGCCCCAGATAGAAGATAATTTTGACCCCCTGCGCAGTAGAAAAGGAGCCTTTTGGGGATTGCTCGACAGAGTATGGTGGCGAAATGGAAGCGTTTTCGCCGATAGAATATGGTTGTAGGAGAGCTCCATCATCAAAAAGGTGTACCGTTGGGTTACATCCATCTCGGCACTATGCTGGTATGAAGTTTCGCTAGAAAGCAACGATTCCTCCATTTGGCACAAACACCTTAAAAGGTTTCCCAGTGGTTGGTCAAATGCCGTAGCTCCCAAATGCTATGCCTGAGAGGCAGGAGCGACAAAGCAAAGTAGAGGACGTTACTTAGTCATACTAGTCGTCGACAAGACGACCATTGCCTCAAGGTCTGTCATTTGACAAACCATTTAGCAAGATCAAGAATTTTAGCTCAATTACAACCAGCAAGGTAGTAAAGACTACCCATATGCAGTACAGCCTTATACGCTCAAGGAAGGTCACAAGCGTTCTAATATATTACGCTCAGGGGCCTGTCATCTTATAATCTGCCCAAGTTAATTAGCTTTGTTTATACAAATTCCAAAGCCTTTATTCCTGCTCAGCGTGAGGTAGCATGTCAAGTCCTTAATACTAGATGGGGGAATAATGAAAAGGCAGTTGTAGATTTTAAACATGTGTAGGTAGAGGACCCGATAAATAACACTAGTTTGTTAAGCCAGGGACAAATGATGAGTTACCAGGACCATCTAAGCCTTCTTTTAGTGTATTAGAGCTAGTCGAGAACGCGGCCTTCCAAAGTTAAGCTGTGTTTTGGTTTCACATGCTACACCTGATACCAACACAAAATCAAAATGATTAAAAAAATACACTTTAGAGGGGTTCAGAGGAGAAGAAGAAGAGCGTACTAGAGTCTCTAGGCAGTTACTATAGTGATAACGTTTTCGCTTTGCTTATGGGTGACGCACTGAGATGGAGAAGGGTCCTGCAATCTTGTGCTATGGTTGGCCATGCTACTGCCGGGATTTCCGGGTAAGCGTGCCATACCTCCGAATACAGGTGTAACAGCCTACACGGCCACCCTCTTGCGGAGTAACGGTTCAGTAAAGACCCTCGGGTCTACTCGATACTAGTTTAAGAATGCAAAAGGTGAAGGACAAGTATGAATAGGAGAGGATATGGTTCAGAATTGGCTGAACTCAATAGAAAATGAGATATATTTATGAGCGATAGTAGATGATGGTCATTAAGATTTTCCAAGCAGTGTAGAGGCAAACACAGCAAAAATAGTGTTGTCCTTCTTTAATAGTAACAACTTGTATATCAAACTACATCTTGAAAACTGTATTCAGACATGGTCGCCTCCTTTTAGACATATAATTAACCTGCTAGAGGTAGGGAAAACGAGGGAGGACATCAAAGATGATACCTGATCTGGGTGATCTTAAATATCGAGATAGACTAAGGGTAATAATATGCTTTCATTTGAAAGGTGGGTAAAAGTGGATAGGACTGAGCTTTTTTAATATGGGATAGATAAGTAAGATTTTGGAGAGCGATTGGAGTTTTATGGTAATAAAATTACTAGGGGCCACAACTTGAAAATTGAAAAAAAACACAAAGATATAGATTGGGTTTAGAAAACATTTTTGGTTAATATTTAGAAAACCGTAATCGCTTAAAAATAAATTTAATCCATCCTATTGCGCCCAGCACATTTTGCGAATCCATTTGTGGGGAATTAATTGAGAAGTCGATTTTACTATTAATATAATAACAGTTTAAATTTCACTATTTTTCTCATCTTTAATTGTGATGAGGTCACACTCAAAATGTATTTTTGCAAAATATTGTTACCTTAACACCTCGTAAAAGAGGTTCACAGTATTCCTAATCGTGCATAGGAAATTTGTCCAGGTTATTTATCCAATTTCCTTTTCCTTTTTGGTTGTTGTAAGGCGAAATGAGGCAAAATCACAGCTTGTTTTATGCTTTCGAGCTTTTTGTGATACGATTTAATTAAAGAAAATGTGTGTCTGTGGCTGGAATCTCCATCCAAAAGAGGGGTATGGAGGTTAAGTTTCCCCATTGTTAGGTAGCTACAAAATATTTCTATAGTTTAGTTTCGCAAACTGGTAATTTTAAAATTGTTAGTTCAGGTTATTTTTTCTTGAACATTTGCGCCTCGCTCAAATCTGTTCATTTTTGGCGGTCGCAAGGCGAAATACGACAAAATCGAGGTTTACTCCGATTTCGACCGAATCCATATAAAAGTGTTTTTTCCGCATTTCGCTTTCGACCGCTAAAAATGAAGAACGGAGTTGAGGAAGAAGTATTGAAATGTACAAAAGAGTGATTACGTAAAGTAAATAATAACCATTTTTTTTACAATGAAATAGCGCAGTTATAAGTAGTCCAAGTTAAAATATTTTGGTCAAATTTCAGAAAAGGCCCGCCCTCGAATTTTGGGATAATTCATATATAAATGTGTTTAAAAACAATTGTTTTTTAATATAGACATAGTTTTTTCTTGGCCAAATTGAAAAAAAGTAACTTTTTTTTCTTTTTTGTTAGGTTATTGCAATCGCATCATATTGTACTATCTATAATTTCCCCCCCAAAGTAAAAATGGGGATAATATTCGTTTTAAGACATTAACGATTTAAAAATTTTCAAAGTGTTAAACGTTCTTACTTCTTAGAATGATTGTTCATCGATGTCATTTTCACATTCCCGAACTTAATAATAACGGAGTTATTCATTTTGCCAAAATATGTTATTATTTTGCTCATTTGGAATCTTTCTGCGGCATTTGCAGAATTTCCTTCAAATTTGGTCCTACTTTTAGCCTGACTAGTTAGCCAATTGCTTGCTATGTTATATCTGCAGATGATCTGCGCAAAGGTATTCTGACTGATTAGCCAATACCATGTTTCGTTCTATTTCGGACGGTTCGCGCGAGGCTGTGTCTTTAGTTTAATTGTACAATGGCGCGCGGTGTTTGTTCTAAGTCACAATACCAAATAATACGTAAAGTCTTTGAGGACGATATTCAGGCCTTAGAAATATATAGGGTTAACAGTATAATCCGGCGCGTTATTACAGACTTACATGTAGCAAGAATTGTAAATATAGCCAAGATCAAAATTGCCTTTAGTATACAATTATTGCAATGGATTTGAAAGGCCATAAAACTACATGAAAATTTTCGGTTACTATGTTTAAGGGCACATGGCTGTTTAATGCCCGCATTCAACCAAGTGCCAGCCTCATGATTGCATATAAACTGTTTTTTGTGCAAAAATTTGTTATGGTTATTGGCTATGTTAGGTTAGGCTTGGTTTATTTGAGGATATTTTAAATGAATTAATTTTAGGGGGGGATAAGATTCGTTTTAACGCAATTATGATTCTTTAATTTCAAAGACATATCCGTTTTTAGTTCATAAAATGATGCTCATCCATATTATTTTCAACCTCCGGAACTTAATAATAACAGAGTTATTCACTTTTAGAAAATATATTTTTACTTTGCCAAATTTTAACCTTTCTGCGCCATTTGCTCTATTCCCTTCAAGTTTTGGCCTGACTAGGTAGCGAATATCAGGCTTTGTTATATCTGCAGGCGATCTGCACATATATCTTTCCGCGATTAACCAATAGAATTATTTGTTATATTTTCGCATATTTCGGACGATTTGCGGATGTCCGTGTTTTCAGTTCATAAGGTATAATGTCGTGCGGTAGCGGTGCTAGGTCGCAATACGAACAAATACGAGAAGATTTTGATGCCGATTGTCAGGCATTAGAAATAGATAGGGCTCATAGTGTCATCCCACGAGATATTACATGCTCTTCATGTCGCTCTATTTGTAGACTTAGACAGGATCAGAATTTATTTAACTGTGTTAAAATGGCAAAGGATTCGAAAGGGCGTAAAACCCCATTCACATTTTCCGTTAGTACGTTTAAGGTCAAGTGGTTTTCTAATGCCCGCATTCAACCAAGTATAGGCATGAATTTCCTGACCATTGAGGTGAGTTTTTTCCCAAATTTCTGTCTGATTAGTAAGTTAGGTTAGGTCTGGTTCTGGATCTTTTAAATGATTTCCAAAATGTATTTTTCTTCTGCGGACTGCGCTTTATGGAAGATTTATCTTGCACTTGGTAAAGTAAAGTCCTGCTACATCCACCTTCGGAATTCTACACTGTGCAGGACGAGACTTACGATTATTCGAGAGAAGGACGGGTACTTGGAATGAAATTGACCTCAAATGGTAACATCGCCCATTACGAAAATAAGGTTGCCGAGGCCACAAAGAAATTACGGGCCCTCTATCGCTTCAAATGACTCTCAATGGAGAACAAGAAGAAACTGTACTTGTTGTTAATAAGATCAAACCTACTGTATCCTGCCATCCGCCTCCATACTCTGAGCAAGAACGTCATCAGAAAAGCTTAAGTGGTACATAATAAGGCAATTCGCTTCATAACAAATATAAATAACCCTGTGGGACCGCATCCCTTCAGAAGTCTTGCACGAAATGGTGGATATTGAACCCATCAACGTTACCCTTAACAGACGAGCAAGAGACCTATGGCAGAAGATCTATCAAGTTATCCCGGCTGAAGTACTAAACCCCATCAGAATACCCAATGAAGAAATACCTAACTTGACCTTTAAACGATCCTTCAAATGTAGTCAACTGCAGGCATTGCAGGAGACTGACCCGATTTGTGGATAAACCTAACAGAATAAATAATATATAATAAACAAGACTAAAAGACAAGCTAAAAACAAAAGATCCGAATTGGAAACAATCTACAGAAAAGAATAACTTAAAAGTCTAAAAAGATCCGAAGTGGACAACTTTAATAAAATAAACTAAACAATCTATTAACTAAAGGATCCGAAGTGGACAAACTTATATTAAAAGTAAACAATATGAGTAGAGATAACCAAGTAATAAATTCTAGTAAATATGAAAATAACAACCGATCTAAATGAAGAAAGAAGTGTAACATCAAGTCTAAGATCTATTATGAGAAATCATAAACCTTATGTCAAAGGCTTGAATGCTTAATAACCAAAAGACAGCAAAATGTATTACGTCAAATGAACATTTACTGAGGTAGCCAGACAACCTGGCACACATACCCTACTACTAAAAAAACACCTTTTCTATCTATTTCCTACGTTCTATCCACAAACCTTCTATCTTTTACGATCGTTGACCGTTAATCGCTTTTCTTATGCAGTTTTTTGCGTACTTTTCATATTTGAAAGTCGTTTTTGCTCGAATTATATACTTTTCATATTATGGACCTTCAATCGATTATGGAAAAAGTATGCATTTCCGGGGAAAACGAGTATCTGAAATGGGGGGTTGACTCCATGCCCCAACTTATTTTTTCGACATAAAAATATAATTAGAACTTTGTAATAGTGAAAGTGTTATATAGCATTTGTGTATTTTTTTTTTTAAAAGAGATATTTATAACAAAGTGCCCACAAAATTCAAGGGCGGGACTTTTGCGAAATTTGACCACTATTTTCAATGGCATTTAGATTCATATCTGGGGAGGAAAGATAGTTGTGAATTTTGACTTCTGCTTTGGCATACGAGTCGTACACGTTATATCTTTATCTAAGGTTCTAATATGATTAAACATTTTGAAAGCCTTGATTGATGATAACTTTGTTCCGGTATTACGGATACAGTTAATAGAAGGATTTAAGGGTGCTGGGTAGAGAGTGTAGATAATTAGCTTGGATAACCTGTAATAGGCCCTAGCGCCAAAGTGAACTTGTAGTTTGAACTCGAAACCACACAGAAACGAGGGATAGATATGAAAAAAATGCGTAAACATTTTATAATTGAAATAAAAAAAATCCTAAACCTTTACACATAAAAAGGCCCAAAATTATTCGCATCGTATGATGACTAACTCACTAGAGACCAACGATTCTCAACCTCGAGTCGCCACAAGCTTACTCAAACTTCCTTACATAAAATCATTTCCCTCAATTTATTAACACTGACTTCCAAGAAGAAACCACCACTCTTCATCTGCCATTTAATCTTTTCCCTTTGTTTCGCTAAAAATCCCTCTCTGCTGGCTATCTAAATTCCCCCTACCTGTCTAAAATTAAGGATAATTTCATTTGCGACTTTATTATCTCTAAGAAATAAGGACTCTTCACTGTAGATGGGTATTGGTTAGATGATCACACGAATGCTATATCCGTAAGAGTCCTCCGTAAAGGGCACGGCGATTTGCCTTCCTGGCCGCCATGATGACGGGACTCAGCGGCTCGTCCGGCCCCAGCTTAGCCTCATACCATTCTTTCTGACAGCTTATGGTTTCACCCTACTTCCAAACTTTTCCTACAACCTCTCATACAACTTTCTCTGGTCGGCCTCTAATTTCACAGGGTAGACGCCGACCAGCTTCCTGTCATCCAACTATCCCGGATGGGGACTGATGGGGGAAAGGACAATGTTCCCTCACCCTTGAGCTCTGGCCTGGGGTGGTGGGTTTTAACAACCTACTTCATCCCTACCCACACCTTCTTCACATACCCTTTCTTCCTCTTTTCTCGGTCTATCAGTTTTACGTCGTGCCCAAGGTAGAACTACCATGCTGATGGGCTGCCAGGTCACTAGGCGGGAGGAGTAGCAAAAAATGGAGGTAGCTGGTTTTGCCGGTCCCATTTCACCCCTCGCAGAGCGGGCTACTACGTGGGGTGATGTGATTTTTGCGTCCTTTGAAAATTATAAGGTCACCATGCCCAAAGATGAAAATCCAAAAAACTCTCTCGTCCTTTCCCTTTACCAGCATCGGAGCCGCCCTCGGGTAGCTCTACCAAAAAAATGGAGCCTTCCCTCTTGTGCTTTCACAGGAGACCCTCCCAAACTCTTTAAACGGAGAGGAGGCTTACTCCTCTCCTAGGACTAAGGGTGTAGGGGACTCCCCCTCATCCCCTTGTCTGGAGTCGCCCTTGGGCGACTCCATTTCTCCAGAGGTTGTCCCCCCTATACTTTCGAAGGGGACTACCAAGAAGTAGGCAGGTGGAGCATAATTGACCGCTCCCGGGGCAACGGATCGAGAGGGCCTTCCATCTTAAGGTAGCAAGGGATGGAGGGCCCGTCGACCCTCGCTCCCTAATATTCCGCGTGTGTGCGCGACCATCTTGCAGTGAGTCAGTATACCTGCCCCCTTCTCTTACCCGACAGATGGCGGTTCGCCGGCCCAAGATAAAAAGATTAGAATCAAGGCCCCTCGAATGTGATCAGTGATTTCTTGGGGGAGATGGCACCATGGAGGCCCCCCTCCCCCCTAAGATGGACATGGTCCTTGAGGTGACCCAGTTCTAGACTTAGGATCTTTTATGGGGTTGAACATGGGCTCGATGCAAACACACAACCCGAGTCCGCCCCTGCAAAAGCTTCTCCTAAGAGGGCACGAGCTCCCTAGGGCTTACATGGAGAGGACTGATCTCCTCCCTTGTCTGGTGCTCTTGTTACAGCCAGGAGCTTCTCCTTTTCAGAGAAGGAGGAACTTTTGAAAAGAGTAGTTTCTGCAAGGGAACTCGTGGATAATTCCATAGATGACATCACTTTAGAGCTCGACTTGGTCCTGGCGCGCCCGGCTCTGCCTGGAACGTCTTATGCCTCAACGTTAAGAAAGAAGACACCCTCTTCTCCTGTCCTCTCAGGCTACCAGCACAGTCATTTCCACACCCATTCTGAATCCTTTTGCGGGTTCTACCAACCCCAGGAGCCACCTTGGTAGAGCTAGCGGCATAAAGGGTTCACACCTAACTCAGACTAAAACCAAGGTTCTCCCTCATTCCCCCAGGGCGACCGTTGCCCGTAAGGTGAAACGGTCCGCGCCTCCACTGAGTCGTGAGACTCACAGGAGGCGACACCCTAGAAGTTGATCGAGAGGCCATCTTCAGGAGTTTCTCTAAGCTGCCCCTTGAAAGGAGGACAGCACTGAAGGAGCCTCGACTTCTTCACCCACACTCAATAGTAGGCTGGGTTGCTCGGAGTCGGTAGATCTTCCAAAAGAAGGGCCCCTGCCTCCGAAGCTGCCACGCATACCTAAAGTATCGAGGCGGAGGGAGGAAAAGACTCGCATGGTGAGCCTAACCTCCCCCGGTACGTCCTTGAAGGCGACAGCGCATTGTCCGGCCAACAGCGCTCGGAGTTCTGTCTCCAGGACGCGTACGGCCATTTCCTTGAGGATCTTCTCTTCGAAGAGAGTCCCCGCATCTCATCTGAGCTAGGGCTGGAGGTCATATTCTTTCATGGAATTTGCCGTGTCTCAGAGCCAACTGGAAGGAGCTGCCGAGGCTCGTCTCCTCCCGTTCTACGTTAACTATTTTTTGCAGGAGACTATGCTGGGCGCGTGGTCCAGGCCCACCCTCCTGGGGTATAAGGGTTTTACGACCCGACCATCACGGGATGTGGGCCGGACAGGAGTATGCACTATTTACACTTGGCATGATGTTTCCGTTCATTTCTTTGCTTTAAATACCTGCTTTTAGGCACTAGCTGTGTAGCTGCACCTGTATAGGAGGTATACTGTTATTTCTGTGTACATTCCACCGTCAGCCGACTTCGCTGCGGGCGACTTCCGCCGCGTCGTGGCACGGTTGTCGAGTCCTTTTGTCTTGCTCGGGGACTTGAACGGGAGACACCCCCCTCTGGGGAGACTACTCGATTAATCCAAGTGGTTAGCTCCATGCCGACCTGATCAACGAGCTGGAGATAAGTGTCCTGAATGTGGAAAAGTTTACGCATCACTGCTCTAGAGCCCCTTCATTTTCCTGCCTCGATCTATCTTTCTTGCTCTTCGGATGAACAGCCTGATTTTGAGTGGTGTGTGGTCGATGATCTCCAGGGTAGTGATCAATTTCCCATTCAAGTATAATTTCCTGGGCCACTGTCGCCCGAAAGTATGCACCGGTGGTGCTTGGCGCGTGCTCGGTGGTGCGCATTTCAGGAAACCACTGAATGCTCTGTCTCAGTCGAGGAGTTTAGGTTGGTAGATGAGGCCGTTGAGTTCTTCTCTGGCAACCTTATCGCCGTAGACATAACTACTATTCTTAGAAATTCTGGCTGTTTTTCACCCAGACTGCTTTCGTGATGGTCCACCGAGTGTGAGACGGCCCTCAAACAGAAGAGTTATGCCTACTTGCGCTATAAACGCCCCCCGAACGATTTCACTGTCAGTGATTTCGTCTAGTTAGGGCTAGGTTCTGGAATATTTAGAAGCACGCCAGTCGCTCTTCTTTACGGGCATACGCCTTGACTTAACGGGAAAGAACCATTTAGCAGAGGTGCATGTCTTGCTGGACCCCCTTCCGTTCTCCAGGAAAACAGACCTCAATCTTGGATGCCGCGCCCGTGGCAGAATCTCTCGCGACTGCTTTCTCATCAATCTCTTGCCAGTATGCTGCTCGACCAGCATTCAATGTTTGTCGTGATGTCGTGGAAGCCTGCTGGCTGGACTTTACCTTCAGAGGCGGAGCACCTTTCAACAACAGGTTTACTCTGAGGGAGTTCCGTTTCGCTGTTCTCGGACATCGCTCCAGTTCTAGACGATGACCCGTACGTCATGCTTCGACACCTGAGTAAGCGAGGCATGGCCTGTCTGTTAGATTTGTTCAACAGGATCTGGGTAGAGGTTATCCTCTCAGATACCTGACGAATCACTACTGTGCTCGCTTTTCGCAAGCTGGGGCGAGATCACTCTACTACGGTCCGTTTCCGCCTAATCTTTTTTACCTCCTGCGTGTGCAAGACGATGGAAAAATTGGTTAATATTAGATTAGCGGAGGCATCTGTCTTCTGCCCAGTGCGGCTTCCACAATTTCTACTCCACGTCTGATGGTCTGTTCCGACTCGAAAATGTCGTCCACGAGGCTTTTCTTTGTAAAGGGTCTTTCAATAAGGTCGCTTAAATTTAAATGTAAATAAGACAAGTTGTGTGAGATATATGCACTCAATTTATTTTAAATATGAAAGTACATTTCATGGCATTGAGTGTGGAATATGACCTCAGTTAAATGTCCGCTGTGGCTTTGCTTGGTGGAACGTATTCGGGAGGCTCAATTTTCGATGACTTTGTCGCATAAATCTGGCTGAATTCGCTGGACGGTGTTCGTTATGTTGACTTTGAGGACATCAAATGTTTGTGGATTATTCGCATAGGCCTGCGATTTAAGGTAGCCCCAAATAAAGTAGGCTAATGGCGTTAAATCGCATACACTCGTCTTGTTGGAACCATATATCGTCAGTATCCAGATCAGGCATATAATCCAGTTGAGACCACAAGAAGTTGCTTATCATCGATCTGTAGGTCTCGCCGTTGACGGTTATGGCAATCCCATCTTCGTTCTCCAAAAAAATACGAACCGATGATTCCGTTAGACGAAAATCCACACCAAAGAGTGACTTTGTTGGGATGCAATTGGTGTTGGTGTATCTCATGTGGATTGTTCTTGTTCCAAATCCGACAATTTTGCTTGTTCACAAATCTCTTCATCTAAAAATGTGCCTCGTCGCTGAAGATGATTTTTTTGGGAAATTTGGGGCAACTTCCAACTGCTCTAGAGCCCAATCAGCGAACACAGCGGCGTTGTCTATGGTTGTTTACCTTAAGTTCCTTGGTAGGTTGGATTTTGTACGGGTGCAGACCCAAGTCCCTACGCATAATTCGCCAAACTAAAGTCGCAGAAAGGCCAAGTTTTTGTGAACGACGAGAAATTGACTGTCTCGGATTTTCCCGTACACTCTCATTTACGGCAGCGATGTTTTCAACAGATCTTGCGTTTCGGCGACGTACGGGTGTTGGCTGCTTGTTGATCGACCCTTTTTTCTCGAATTTGACCACCAAGCGTCGAACAGTGGACTTGGCAGGACGATTGTGGCGAGGATAGAAATCACGTAATGCGCGGAACGGTTGTCGAACGGAGCACTGAATTTAATAATAACGTTTGATGATTTGCACACGCTGTTCAACGCTATAACCTTCCATCGTGACTTGCCTTTACTATTGAACAGTTCACAGTGACGTTGTTAAATGTCTCTTTAACAACAGGGCCCCTATCGCCTGACAAAGCTCGAGCGTCCTTGGTGAAAGACCCTTTACATAGCACTACGCCACGCTGTTTTTCGATCTGGAGAAGGCCTATGATACAACATGATGATAGGGTATTATGGAGACTTTCCACTCGATGGGGGCGAGGGGACACCTCCCAGTCTTTATATCTGAATTTTTGCGAGATCATGAATTTCGCGTACAGCTAGGGTGAACCGTCTCCGGCCAAATAGAGCAGGAAGAGGCTGTTCCGCAGGGAAGTGTTGTCCGTGTCACACTCTTTGCCCTGAGAATCAACGGCACCACCTCGCTGTTGCCGAAAAATGTTCACCCTATGCTCTACGTGGACGACCTTTCGATATTTTTAGCGCGATCGAGATGCCAACTCTGGGGCATCGACTTCAACAGGCATTGAGCCGTGTCTCACGCAATACCAAAGCGCACAGGCTTAGGTTTTCATAATACAAGACAAAGGTGGTGCATTTATATCGCCATTCACGGCTCCACCCTGACATAGACTTGATCCTCAATGGGGTGCGCCTGGAAGTGGTGGACTCGTACCTTTTCCTTGGTCTTGTATTTGAACGACGCCTCATCTGGGAGGCTCATATTCGCAGCCTTAGGGTCTCTTGTACCCGCGCCATTGATATTCTTCGTCCCGTGACGTTCAGCGCTTGGGGCGCTAATATGGCTACTGCCTTACTTTTTTATCGATCCTTTGTTAGTTCGAAACTCGACTAAGGATGCGAGTTTTATGCATCCGCATCCGAGCGTGTATTGCACAAGGTGAACTCAACCAACCACACCGACTTTCACCTGGCGACCGGTGCCTTCCGCACTTCCTCCATTGAGTGAATACTTGTCGATGCTGGTAAGATGCCCCTCGCTCTGTGCCGTGACCTGTGTCCTCCCTCAGTCGCCAACAGCTCTCACTGCAACCGCAACTGATCTTGGCGGTGCCTATGCCGCTTAGACACGCGGTATAACTCTCCGGCCGGTGGCGCACCAAGTTCTGCCCAGGACGACACCCCGGAGGGTACCACCTTTGACAATTTGTCGTCACGCCTCTGCTCCCAAAGACTCTATAGCGCCGGAGCACGCTTTATGACACGCTGAAACCGTGCCAGTGTATACGGATGGCTCTAAGTTCCAAGAGGGGCTCGGTTTCCACGCCGTATCTCCTCTGTTTGAAGTGAGGGTGGCTCTGCCAGGCGCTGCGTCTGTCTTCACGGCCGAGCTGATTGCAGTACACCACTCAGTACTGGAGATAAAACGATGTGCCTGGTTCATAGAACGGATCGGGATTTATAGCGACTCACAAAGCGCCCTGAGGGCTCTTGTGGCATTAAAATCTGAACATCCATTGGTTCGCCCTATATGCAACGCCACGGTTTTGGCATGCCGGATGGATGTCAAGATTATCTTCTGCTGCGTTCATGGACATGTAGGAATTGCGGGGAATGAGCACGCCGATAAAGGCACCAAAGACCCCGCGATCACTAGGCAACTAGACCAGCGTTTTGCTCATCCTCACAGGGACTTCATGGCACGAATACGGTCTTCCCTCCGGGCGGCTTGGCAAAGAAGATTGGAGTCGATCGTTGGGTATTAACATTTACGTGTCATTGCTCCGCGACTGTTCCCATGGACCCAACCCCCAATGCCGCGACAGGTTCAGGTTCTTTTCTGTCGTCTCAAAATTGAACCCACTCGCCATTTGCTGGAGCGCTCGCCTGTACCTTACTGCAACCACTGCTTTGTCCCCCAGACCATTTGTCACATTCTTGTTGAATGTCCCAGTCTGGGTGATCTTCGCGCCCGTTACCTGTCCCGGTACTTGGACGAGCGGGGTCGCTACCACTTGTCCCTTTTACTCGCGACTAGGTAGTGCACACCGACTTGCGGACTATACGACTTTTTGGAGGAGGCTGGCCTCCTCCACTTTATTTGATTGTTGTGATTTGCATGCTCCTGCGCCGGAGGAGAGGTGGGCTTAGCCTCGACGCTGGACCGCGCTTCCTTCATGTTACCCTTGTGCTTTTTTTAGCCTACGATCGTTTTATCCTTCTTATTTGTTATTTACTTATCTCTTTTTTAATATAACCTAGCCATAGGATGCAGTGTGTACGGCGACTCATGCCCAAGTAGGCAGTCGCCAGATGGGCTCCTAAAAGAACTCGTTCTTGCAAGTTCCGAGAGCCAGAGGGAGAGAAGTGAAATAAGATTTCTTATTTCTTTAAATTTCTATCAATTCTCTTAAAACTTTTTCATCTCTCGAAAAATTGCACGTTTTTTTTTACTTCTCCCAATGGCTACCGATCTGAATGTTTGCTCTACTGATAGGAGCCTGTTGTACAGAGGACAATTGCTCCATTAACTTTAAACATTAGTTAGGGTTTTAGGTAGAGAACCGATCTTGGGTTTCAGTGTATTTATGCCACTCTTGAGACGCTCGATGATTCGCATGTGCAACTATCTTCGCCCTATAATGAATCTTTTAAAAGGAGTGATTTATCCGAGGGAACTCGTCACGTACTCCTTCGAAAATATCACCGAAGAGCTGGCCGACTAAAGATCGGTTAAAATAGAACGTGTGGTGAGAAAAAAGTGGGGTTTTTTTTGGGGGGGGGGAGTTCGACACCCACTCTACTTTTCGTCACGTTCGATCGTAATAGGCTCTCCGAGTCGGTGCATGCAGGTTGGCATGGTAACAGTGTCAGTGCATTTGTGTCACTGCCGATGGGGATGTTACCATTGTCACCGCTTCGGTCACACACATCAAACTTGCAGACGGGCCAATTCTAGTCACCCAACTCCGTATTATTCAATGCCATGTGTGTGAATTTTGGTGATCAGCACCCTGCTTTTGGAAGGAATTTATCTCTTATCTTTCCAAAAAAAGAGGTCTAGGCATTTAGGGTGGGGAACCAACTCTCTTTAAAAGAGTCCAAGTAATTTGTCTTCTTGTATCCCGTGTAATCTCGACCATCATATGCCCTTCAAGTTAATAATACGCTCTATGTTCTTGGCCCCTACAGGCCTACGAGTACAGTTGCCTCAAAGGGTTCATTCATTAATTTGGTTAAAACCACGGCTCCCTTCTTCCTCTACGTGAACTTTTACCCATATGCAAAATGGCGCGCACCTCCACTGGGTAGTTAGACTCACAGGAGGCAAACCCCCCAAAGGAAATCGTGAGACCTTCTTTTGGGTTTTCTAAGGCTGTGCCTCAAAAGAAGAATAGCATCAATGGAGCCTCGTCACCCACGCCCCCTCTCACCAAAGCTTCAGAGGCAATGGGGAGACAAAAACTCACATGGCGAGCCCAACCTCCCCAATAAGTCCCGGAAGCGACTGCGCCCTCAATGCCTTCGACGGCTAGCAGCTTTTGGAGTTGTGCATCCAGGAAATCTACGGCCATTCCCGTGAGGGACTACACTTCAAAGTGGACACCTACATCTCCTCTAAGCATGGGCTAAAAAACATATTCCTTCAATGAAATTGCCTTTGACTCCAGGCCAACTGTAAGAAGCTGCGTAGACCCGCATCTTCCAGTCTCCGGTTAGCTATCTTTCTACAATAGACCATGCTAGTTACGTGCTCCTTTCCCATCCTCCCGTGGTAAAGGGCTTTTGTGACCCTATCACAACGGGATGGAAGATGGACGGGTGGATGTGTGACTTACCCAGACATGAAGTCTCTGTTCTTCTACTCGCTTTGAATACTTCCTTTCACGCAGTGACACTGCAGCTACACCTAAGAAGAAAGTATACTTTTATTTTACGTACATTCCACCGTCAACCAACCTTGACACGAGGCACTTCTACCGCGTCATGACAGGGTTTCCAACGCCCTTTTCCTACTTGGTAATTTGAATGAAAGACAAACACTCGGTGACTACACGATCATCTTATGGTCAGATCTTTGCCAGTCTGATCGAAGAGTTAGAGATTGGGCTCCTGAATATCGATAAGTTTATGGATCACTTCCCTTTAAACAGCTTCTTTTTTTGTTTTAATCTGTCTATGTCCTCCCCGGATTTCCCTTATGATTTTAGGTGTGGGTGATTGAAGACCTTCATACTAGTGACTACTTTCTCTTTCAAATATTATTTTATGGACTGCTGCCTCTTGGAAAGGGCGCGGCGTTCTTTATTTAAGGATAGGACTGCTTCCTCTATCCCAGTCGAGGAGTTTAGCTCGGTTGATGAGGCTGCAGAGTTCTTCTATAGTAAACTCATTGCTACGGGCTTAACTACTATTCCGAGAAAGTCTGGCAGTTTTTCATGCTCTCACCTTCCTTGCTGATCGGCTTTCAGACAGAAGCAATATGCTTACATGCGCTATGACCGTTGCCTGAATCATTTCACCATGGATGAATTTTGTCAAGCTCGGGCTATGTTGTGAGATGTTTCGAAGCATTACCGCTACTATTCTTTGTGGGCATACGTGTCTCCACTAAACGGGAAGAGCCCTGTAGCAGAAGTGTGGAAGCGAGTCAAAAGGATTTGCGCAAAATTTTAGCAGCACTCCTTTCCCTTCCCGTTCTCAGAGGAAATGGGACCCTAGTTCCGTGAAAAAGTCTTTTGCGACTGCATTCTTCACATTCTCTAGTAGGGGCGCTGCTCCGTCAGTATTAACTGGAGGACGTGATGTCGCTTAAGTCTGTCCACTGGATTTCATCTCCAGAAGCGGTGAACCATTCAACAACAGGTTTACGTTAATGAGTTGCCTTCCGTTATCACTTCATGCGTGTACTCCGCCCATGATTCTGACGATGTACCGTATGCCTATCTTCGACACCTAAGTGGGCGAGGAATGACATCTTTATTAGATATGCTTAACAGGATCTGGAGAGACGATACACCTCTAGAATCGTGCCGAATGGCTACTGTGCTTGCTTTCTACGAACTAGGGAAAAATCACCTTCCCTCGGCCGGTTTCCGACCAATTTTTTATCCTCTCATCAGTGTGGAAATTGATGAAGAAATTGTGAAATGTTAGACTAGCCTTTTTCATTCACAGCGTAGACCACCTGTCTTCCTTCTGTACAGTGCGGCTTCCACAAGATCTAATCCACGCCAAATGCTCTGCTGCGAAAGGAAAATGCTATCTAGCAGGTATTCCTTCGTAGAAAGCGCTACACCATGGTTTTTTGATCTGGAGAAAGCCCATGATACTGGAATGCGACATGATATCGTGATGCACTTCCTTATGGGTATGATGGGAGACCTCCAATTTTAATATCTGGATTGCTACGAGATCTTTGATTCCATGTACGGGGGTGGCAAGCAAGCGCTCTTCATTCTAATAGGGCAGGAAGAGGGCGTTTCATAAGGAAGTGCCGTCAGTGTAACACTCTTTGCCTTGAGTATCAACGATATGACCTTGGTGCCGCCGTATGATGTTTTCGGTACGGTATACGTAGCTACTTTTCGATCATTTTTGGTGCAGCCTAGGTGCCAACTCTATGGTGTTGACTCCAATAGTCTTTGAAAAACATCTCTCGCGATTTTGAATTGCACAGGTTTTCCTTGCCCAAGACTAAAATAATGAACTTCTATCGCCATTCACGATCTAACCCCCTTCACGGTCTCACCCCCTTCACAGACGTGGTTAATCTGATATTGTTAGACTCGCACGATTATTGCCTTGGTCTTGTTTCTGACCGATGCCTCACCTGGTATGATCATATTTGCCGCTTTAGGTTCTCCTTTATTTGCGCCAGGCCATTATTCGTTTCTTGACGCTTAGCATTTTGGGTGCTGATAGACTTACCTTCCTGATTTTTTACCGATCATTTGTTTGTTTGAAGCTTGTCTATGGATGCGTGTTTTACGCCACCGCCTCCTAGCGTGTGTTGCGGAAGGTCTACTCGATTCACCAAACCGGTCTCTGTCTGGTGATCAGGTTCTTCCTTACGTCTCCCATTAACACGTTCGTGGCCCAATCTCAAACTGCCTTCTCTATTTGTAGGGCCATGACAGAATTTTCCGTCATTTATAGGAAGGCAATTTGTGGCCCATGACTGAAATCACCGTCATTTTTTCCATTTGTTTTATTAATAAGTTTGAAGCTTGGGCCTGTGAGTAGACTTACAGAGATTATCGTACGTCTGGCTCTGTTGCCAGTTTTAAGAGTACCAAATTTGTTTGCAGCATCTGATAGTAAGATGACACCAAGGGCCTGGTACTAAACTACCAAATGACGGATATATCTGCCATGGGCTGCGAACGTGTTAAGAGCCTACTTGTCCATGATGGGGATATACTACTTGCCCTGTGCCATGTATTTCATTATGTGCTTGAACTCGCGGACCTAGCAAATTCCTCATTGGCTAATGGCTCTAGTTACATCCCCGGCCAATCTTGACAGTACTAATTTGATTTGATTTGATGTAAGAAGCATGAAAAAGTGTAGTAGGTATATAAAGATAAAAAGATGGGTTGAGAATTGCCCTGGTGTAGAGGGCTCCTCACCGGTTTGTCCATTTCTTGTACTATCTATCTCTTCTCCTTATTCGTTTCTGATACTTTTCTTAATCTTTTTCTTTATTTATTTATATGTGTTTGTTTTAATATATATATTCTTTTTTATATACTTATTTATATATTTATTTATTTATTTATTTATTTATTTATTTATTTATTTTTTTTTATTTATTTTTTTTTTTTTAAACTATAATTAGGTAAAATAAATATCTATACTATTTCCTTCGTCGTGGCTTTCGAGCCTTTCAAGTTTATTGTTTGCTTTTGCAATCTTATGTTACTTTTTGTAATTAAACAATTTGTATCTGTCTTGCCGGGGGTTTTAGTTCTGAATATTGGTTTGTCACATTTGGGTTCGATGGGCACTACGCCTCTCTACTCTTCGCTTTCTTCTTCTTCCGTGATTTTTGTTGAATTCAATCTTTTGGTTACGTATAGAGACCAACTATTCGATCTCTGGAGCAGTTCCTTCCACTCGGGAAGAGGGATTTTCTAGTAACCCGTTCTCTTACTGCTCTCGGTATATCTATGTTTTGGTTCAAATTCGGGAGTATTTCTTCTTCGATTTTGTCCCAGGTCTTACTCCCTAGCCTTTGGAGTTCTACATTCAGAGGGGTTAGTCCTGCTCTTGCGTGCAGGACTGTCTGCTGAATGTAGTCCGTCCTTTTTGCTCCAGCTATAAGCAGGGCTGCTTTGTTCCGCACTCTCTGCATTTTTCTGAGAGAGGTGGAACTCACAGCCTGCATGACCACTGCCGGGTACACTAATGTTGAGCGCACCAGAGCAGTGTATAGCTTTTTAAGGTTTTTGGAGCTGAGGTTTTTAAACCTATACAGTTTGCCAAGCTGTATTTTGGCTAGGGAGATTCTATCATTGATGTGACCAATGTACCCTGTGGAGGTAAATTGAAGACCCAGGACTTTTCCTTTGTTACCATATGGGTAAACTTCGCCATTTACTCTGACATCCACACGTTTGCGGCGGTTAATTGGTAGGATCTGGAACTTTTGGCGGTTGGTCTTGATTTTCCACATACGTTCATATCGATTGATGTTTTCGATTTCGATGGCTGTCTGCCTTGCTTGATATCCAGCGTGCTTGTAATAGCTGGGGACGATTTGCGTGATGTCATCTGCAAACTGCAGGTACATCACATCCTCCCCTACCGGATCAGGTAAGTCCAGTGTGTACGGAAGGTACAGCAGCGGACTCAGACAGCCACCCTGTGGAACACCCGCCTCAAGTTGAAACTCGGGTCCTCTGTAGCCCTCGATGGAAATTCGGGCTTTTCTACTCATGATGTAGTTGCAGAGGACCCTCTCCAAGGTAGGGTTCAGCTGGAGGCTTAGGATCTTGTGTTGTAAGCCTCGCAGCCAAACCTTATCGAAGGCCTTTTGCACATCTCGCATCACCACGTCTACGTATTTCTTCTCGGCCTTATATCGGGCAAGCTTTTCAGTGAGAAGGGCAAGGGCAGTATCCGTCCCCCTTCTCTTGCGAAACCCGTGTTGCTGAGAGCTGTGGGCTTCTAGCTCGGTTAGTTGGTCTTGTAACCTGTTAGCCAGAAGCTTCTCGTAGACTTTACCTATTATCTCCAGGAGGGATATTGGCCTGTAGTCCACCAGTTGATCAGGCTTCCTCCCTTTGGGTATAAAGATAATTTTAGCTATCTTTAGCCCGTCTGGGAAGTAGCCCGTATTCAAGGAAGCATTGTAGATGTTTGTAATTCCCTGAATGATCTGCCGGGGGGCATGTACCAAATTATTTCTGGTGATGCCCGTCCAGCCTGGTGCCTTCTGTTTGAAGGTTTTAATGACCGCCATGACCTCTTCCGGTGTAGTTGGTCGGCCATGGTCTACCATATTCCTCCCTTCGTCGACATAGGCATGTGGTATAGTTCTATGCACATTCTGATTTAGTTCTTCCATCAGTTGGCCTTCGAATTCCTGGTCGAATTCCGCATTTTCCTCTGGTGTTATCCTGAAGATATTTTGCCAGAAGTTGCGGAATCTATCCTCCAATTCCGCCGGGTCCTCCAAGTAGTCATCGCCCTCCTTAATGCGGGTCTTTTCTCTACTTGTCAGACCTTTCAACTTGTTCACAAGTCGCCAGAACACATCGGGTCGAACTTCGCTGTCAACTTTCTCAATCAGACTGTCCCAGACTTCAGCCTGTTGCTGGTTGATAGCCTGCTTAAGTTGTTCACTCAGGCGTCTTAGTAGCGTTGTTCTTTCCCGATCAACACCCTCTCTCCTCGTTTCTTCATACACCTCCCTGTGCACTCTAGCGATCTCTCTCATTTCCTCAGACCATCTGGGTTGGGGGAGAGTTTTGTACCTTTTCATTGGTACACTCTCGCGATCTGCTTCGATGATGCGGGCAGTAATCGCTTCTAACTCCTCGTCGATCCTCTCCAGACTCGCTCCGTCGAGGCCCACTGGTACATAGCTGGCAAGGTTTTCCTTGTAGCGTTCCCAGTTGGCCGAAGCATAGCTTTTCCGAAGTGGTATCGGGAGCTGAATTGGTGCAAGAGAAATGGTCGTCAAGATCGGTATGTGATCACTGGGTATTGTCGGGCCCGGCTCACTACGGTGATTGAAAGGGAAGCCATCACTTGTCATGATTATGTCAGGTTTCGTAGCGGACCTTACGGTGAAATAGGTTGGAAAATCCGGTCCTATACGCTGAATGTTCTTCCTTCTCATAATCATTTCCAAGTTGTGACCTCTTTCGTTTGTGTTCCCGTAGCCAGCCGTTCGGCATCTGGCGTTGAGGTCTCCCCCAAGGAATACCATTCTGCCGTGGCCAAACAGGGTGTAAAAGTTCGTCAGAGGGAGGTATCTGCGTCGAGGTGGTTGGTATGCCGCCGCTATTATGAGCTTGCCTACTAACGTATGCAGCTCTACCGCCACGAAGGATTCGTCCATGTCTGGAAGACGTTTGAACGACAAGTTCCTCCTGACGGCGATGGCAACACCGTCATACCTCTCTTGAGAATGGTTCTTTGATATTACTCTGTAGCCTGGTATCTTCAACTGCTTACTGGTCGTATCGATACCATGCTCAGTAATCAGTATGATGTCGGGATCTAGCACACGGAATATGTTTCCGTACGCCGTGGCTTTCCCCTCCCATCCATTACTGTTGAGTGTTAATATCCTTAACTTGTTGTTTTGGTTTTCCATTCTCTGTTCTGGCTTGTGTGGATGTCTTTAGTGCTTACGGGTGGTTGACTTCCTTTTCCCGTTTCTCTTTCTCTTAAACTCGGCCTGAGATAATTCCACGAAGGTTTCACGATGGAAGGCAATACATTGACTATGTAAGGCTTCTTCCACCGTTTCCTCTTCGCATTGGGCATCATAGTCCCATTTGTAAAATTTTTTCTTTATGCCCACGTTGATCTTATTTGTATCCCCATCCTTCGGGAATGGGAACTGCTCCGATGCGTATAGGTATAGGTTAATCCTATCTGCATCAATCTTCTTATTCTTAATCTTTTTAGCTTTTGTGGCTTTAGCTTCGCAGATAGAACCCTCTGAGTCCGAGGAGTCCGTGGTGTCGGGTGACTCTTCTACTTTCGGGTTCTCTGCGTTCTGTGCCTTTGGCTGGACTGTCTTGGTGGCAGCTATTCTCTCTTTCTTGGCCTCGATCCTGGGATCCGGCCTTTTTGCCTCTTTGCTAGTCTGTTTCGCTGCTTCTTCTTTGTTGTTGCTTGGCTCTTTTGGGACCATTTGCAACTGAAGCACGTCCCCCGATGGTGGGTTCTCGGGGAACCACATTTCACTCATTCCATTTTTTGCCAGCATCTGGTTCAGTTCTTTGGCAAAAGTCCCGGGATTGGTTAGATTTCTGACATGCGCATACAGAATGCATGTCAGAATCTTTGTCGAGTTCTCGTTTTCTATTCTCAGGTATGTTTTTCTCGCCTCTGTTTCAGTGAGGACTGCTTTCGCTGCCTGGGCATAAGTAGTGTTTTTCCTCCTGTCTTGATCTTCCTTCTTCTTCTGGACCTTGTTCTTTATTATTTCCTTTTTCAGAGGGCAGGCCATAGCCATGGAACGATGTCCCAGGCCACAATTGGCACACTTTTCCCTCGGGCTACTGCAACTTTTCCAATGGTGCCCCGCCTCGCTGCACCTTGAACACAGTTCTTGCGGTTCTGGGCAGTCTTTCGTGGCGTGGCTCTCCATCTTATAACAGCGGAAGCAGAATTGAACGGGAGTGAATTCCTCCCTTTCTATTTGCTCTCCGCTGATTTTAGCGTTGAAGAGCAGAAGCCCGCTCTCCTTAGCTTTTTGTGCCATTGCAGTGTCCGTAAATATGATTTTAAATACATGTGTGTATTCAGTATTCTCTTTCTTGTTCCAGAACTTAATTACTTCAGCAACTTTAGCCCACGATTGGTTTTTGGCTATCTCTTCTTTAATTTCATCTTTGGAATGCTGACCTATCCACGGGTCCAGCTTCCTACACACCACGCTTCTATGGGTTTGAATTTGAGGAGGAATTGCAGGCTGAAGGCCTATTTCACGCAGTGTTTCCACTGCTTCCTCCTTTGTGATTCCCTAAGCCCTTGTGGTTTAGGCCTGGGCTAGGAAACTCCTTCGGTAGTTAGGTATAGCTCGTGGGTTGATAGCCACTCTGATTCTGTCAACGAGGCCATCCTGGGCGGTACCATATTTGACTATTTGTTGTTGCCACCCCTCCGCTCTCTAAGCTTCCACAGCGTGCGAGTATTATATACGACCTTTTTGGAGCATACTTCATGTCACGCTGAATACGTGACAGTGTTCACAGCTGATTCCAAGTCTGCACAATGAATCGGCTCTAACGCGTATTTCTATGTCGGAACTCTGCGTGGCTCTACCAAGCGCTGCATCACTCTTCACGGCCAGCTGGTTGCAATAGGGGCGACTACGAGTTGTGTTCGGTTTGGGGACTGGGTCCTGATCTATAGAGACTCACAAGCTGACCTTAGTACTCTCGTGGCATTGGAATCTCCCCTCTTCCTGGTTCGCGGTATTTGCAACGACCCTGGCGGATGTTTAGATTATCTTATGCTGGGTTCTGGGAGTGTCATATCATCTCAAAATGATTAATTTGAGAATTATTTCGTGGTTTTATTCACTACTGTTCTACCATAAATTTACCCATGATAGATAAATAACATGAATAAAACTTACTAAAATTACTGAATGCTGATGCTTCAATTTTTAGCAAAATGATGCACGACTCTGGTCAAGAAGTAAGCAACCATTGTTTGAATACTTCTCCATCTGAGGGGAGTTCAAAATGATTATTATAAATACATGTATCTTATTAATAAAGAACCTTGCCTTATTGTTTAATATGTTCCATGAAATTATGCTAATGTTAAAATGAAGGCTTTAAGATTAGAAAGGCATTTCGTCAAACCAATAGAAAATTTTCCGTGCACCTGGAAATCTTACACTTATCAATATACAATTTTACAGAATTACACTAAACTTTGTGATAAATATTTGCTGGAATTCTTTGATGTTAGTACAATACAGTATATCTTAACTATCAAGACACCATTAGTGAATCGATTTTCCTTCCAGCAGCTATGAAAATGCTTGCTATCATTAATAGCAAAGATTATGCAGAGAAGTTAAAAGCGATATACCTTTATCACAGAATTTCATTATAAAATGCTTATAGATGGTAGCTGAAGGTTTGATGAAGCAAATAAAGGAACAGATTGCTAAGTGTGAGAAGTTTTTTTGCAAATGGATGAAAATATTGATGTTGTAAACTGAACAAGATTCTAGCTTTCATAAGATATGTCTTTTATGAAGAATTGCTTTTCGGCCACCCACTTAGTGAGAGTCACTGGAGAGAACATTTTCTCAGAAGTAAATAAAATTTTCATGAGAGCAAAGTCTAATGGGATAATTGAATAAGTATTAGTGCAGATAAGGCAACTTTTTCTAGGGGTTCACGAATGAGATTTAGAAGAAAAGCAATGGAAATTGCACTTCATATTAAATATATAAATTTCATTATATATACATACATAAATAGGTAAGCCATTGATGTAAAGAGGTTAGTTACAGATACATGAAGCTCTCTAGGTTATTATTTGTGTTGTTAATTTTATTGATTCGAGGCCAAATAAAAAAAAGAAATTTGCAATCGCAGTGCCGAATATTTTGCTAACTAGTTTCAACCCCCTATTTCTGGTGCTCACTTGGTTATCTAGCTCAAATATTGAGTCATAATTTATATTATTAAACCCGTTTAGTATTCTAAACTCTTCAATAATTTATCAGTTTAGATGCCAATTATCCAGTGAAAATGAATTAAGGTGCCTGAGTCTTCTTTTTACTATCTATTTTTAAGTTCAAGAATTAATTTCGTCACTTGACGGTGGATGAGTTCCGATATTACTATGTGCTTCGAGAACAAACCAGGATTTATGTTGACAATCGGAAAGTGGCTA
The DNA here is from genome assembly GCA_963969495.1 of Ceratothoa steindachneri. Taxonomy (NCBI): domain Eukaryota; kingdom Metazoa; phylum Arthropoda; class Malacostraca; order Isopoda; family Cymothoidae; genus Ceratothoa; species Ceratothoa steindachneri. The sequence continues at coordinate 201,614,632 of OZ018322.1, forward strand.
ATGGATATACACTAAAACGTTTCTAGAAATATAATTGCTACATTTAATGGCAGATTTGGCACAATTCCAGGTGATTGTGTGGTTTAAGTGATATATGTGCTTGAATAAAGCAGATTGCTCACTATAGTTCCCTGCATTAAGTTGGTGCTGTTTTACGCGAGCTTTTAATACTTTCCAGTTTGTCCATAGTAACGATTATTGCAATTGATACACCCTATGGAGTAAACAATGCCTAAGCGGGGATGGGGCGCTGAATTTCTAACTGAGATGTGATAAAGTCATGTCTCGTATTCGAATATTACATTTATTTTAAGAGGCCTGATTAGACGAGGTATTCTATTAAAAACATTATATGAGGTAGACTTAATATATTTTTCGCTTTAAATGTTGGAATATTAACATTAATTCGATAAAAGAATCTTTGGGCGGATTTATGAATGGGTGTGATGCAATGCAGGTTTGTACTTTCTCTAATATTTAATAAAAAAGCTTTAGATAAACAAAACTTTGAAATCCAGTTTCGAGATGTTTCTGAGGTTGAGTGATTTTCTTGGTGAAACTGAATTAAATTTATCAACCAGACTATGATTCTCCCCCTAGCATCTTGCTATAAACTGCATCTATAAAGTGGGGACAGAAAATATTGCAATTCCTCATAACGTGGTTCCGTTCGGCATTGACTTGAAATAAAAGATCACGCATATAATAATAATCGAGAAATTTGATGGCGTTTTTCGAGGTCATGGCCTTTAACAACGCTGCTCTATTGCCTAAGGAAGACCTTGAGAGAAGAAAAGGTAGGTTTTCAAGGCACTCTTGAAGGCGCTACAGGAGGATTATGAGCGTATTGAGGCAGGCAGATCATCCCACGTTCTCGGCGCAAAGATAGAAAGAGCATGGCCACCCATGCAGTAGAGTCGACTGCGAGGAACAATCATTAGGGGAACAAAGCCAGAGCGTAGGGATCTCAGGGGCTCCTGTAAGTTCAGTGAGAAATGCAGCTTGGGGGGGAGTTTCCCTATTTAAGGCCTCATGTGAAGGGAGAAGGACCCTTAACGTGATTCCGTATCAAGCGGGCAGCCAGTGCAGTTCGCGAAGTAGGCGAGTCGTAGGGGAGAAACGCCACCGGCGGACGAGAACCCCCTTGGCTGTAAAGTTTGGAGTGTTGAGAGATAACTGACACTTCGGCGAGAGAACCATGCATAGGCAGAGAGAAGGTTAAGAGAATGAGCAATAGTTTTTTGCTGGTTACATCCTAAGGAGTGCCTAACAGTATTAACTCAATATTTCCATGGTTGGGTTTCAGAAAGTTGTCGGAGAGCCATTGAGTGCTGTTATAAGCGGATTGCAGGTTTCTAAGTGTTTCAGCAAACGAGGCTGGGGAAAATAGGGAAAGATTTGAGTGGCAACAGCAGAAAAATTACAATACTAGACCGAGATGAAGCATAGGTGTACCAAGGGGAAGAAGATAGTTGCATATCATATCATATCCACTGTCAAATGAGTGAGTATGTGATGAAAGACACGAGCGAAATCTTTCGAGTGTAGTTAACATAAGAACAGAAGAAAAGGATTCTGCACAAAGTCTAAACGAGGCAGCTCCTATTTCTATTTTCCAGTTTATTCCCACTTTGTAGTTTCATCCCGGAATCTATTCAATCTATACTTAAAACTGTGCAGGGAGAACGCTTCTATCACAGATTAGTGAGCCTATTCCATTCCTCTACCACTCTATTTTTAAACCAATTTCTGCCACCCTCTTTCCTAAACCTAAACTTGGCCCAGGTTAAACTTATTGCTACGCGTCCTATCCTGTTCACTAAAAATAGAACCTTAACTATGTCTCCCCTATTATAACCTTTTACCCACCTGAAGACCTCTATCAAGTCCCCTTAAACTCTTCTCTCTTCTAACGTATGTAGATTTATTCTTCTAAGCCTTTCACTATAAGGTAAGCCCCTCAATCCATGAACCATCTTTCTCATCTTTCTTTGTACAGACTCAAACAAACAATATCCATTTATAATATGGTGACCAAAATTCCACTGCACAGTCAGGATGTACAGTTTTAGAATGACATCATCACTCTTATTACTTATACACTCCCAATAAACCCCAATACTCTATTATCGTCATTCCTAGCACTATTGCACTACTTTCTAGGTAGAAAGTCAGAACTTACGGGGACACCTAGGTCTCTTTCGCATTCTGACCTTCCTAAAATTCTTCCATTTAGGTTATAATTATTCAATGGATTACACCTACCTATAATCTGTAAGTACACAACACTTGCTTATGTTAAATTTCTATTGTCATTTCTCTGCCCATTGGCATAGTATGATAAATTCATCTTGTAATACATCAGCATCAGATCTTATTATCCTACCTAACTTAATATCATCGGCAAACTTGTTCAGGTCGATACTTATACCTTAGTCAAGATCATTAATATTAATCAAGAATAACAACGACCCCAACAGTGACCCTTGAAGAACCCCAATCAAATTTAATTCCGTCAATACTAACTCTTTAATGTCTGTTACTAAGGCATTAGTGAATCAACCTAATAATGTTTATTCAAAAGTGGCAAGTGTGGTACCCTGTCGAAAGCCTTACTAAAATCCAAGTAAACAATACGGTACTTCTCATCTCTATCGGCAACATCAAACACCTTTCTATAAAAGACAGTAAATTTGTCAAAACACGATTTACCCCTAGTAAAGCTGTGTTGAGATTCATTTTCCCCAAAACTGATGTCAAACAGACTGGTTGGGAATTAGATATAATTGCTTTATCCATATCTTAATTATAGGTATCACATTAGCTTTTGTCCATGCTGTTGGTACAAGAGGCATGCTACGGTCTCAATTAACACATCTTTAAATTCCTTCAAAATCCTAAGAAAAAGCCATCAGGGAACGGGTTTTAACTGAATTTGATTGTATCTATTTTGACACTAGGTACTTTGTAATTAAAATATCCTCTAATTTCTCTTCATTATTACCTCGGAAGATCAAGGTCCCCTCGGGTACAATTAGGTTATCCTCAAGTGTAAATACTGAAAGAAAATACTTATTTAGAATCCTCGCCATGGCATCACTCTCAGTCACTAAATATCCATCTGTTCTTTTAAGTAGGGATACATTACACTGGGCTGCATCCTTCCAAAAATCTTCTGCAACAAAGAAGTCATTACCATTTCCCATTAGAGTTTTGCATCCTGAATCCAGAAATCATGCTCATTTTTTCAGGGAGGTTCGCATTTTTTTGTAATAACCGACACTAAATTATTCAGGTTTATCGTGCAGAAATGCGTCTGAGCCAGGTCTATAAAATTCCTGTAAATTCAGATAGGTAAGTAAAGGCAAACAGAGATTGACAGGCCATTTTATTTTATTGAGAAGTAACAAAATCATGATAAATGTACGTTACATACATAGAGGCATGTACATATCTGCTTACGAAAATCACCATTGTATTTGAATGTTGAGGCCAGCTATTCTTCCTCAAAGGCACGCGTTTGAGACTTTCTTTTGTGTGCCGGTGTATCAGCAGATGTTTCCAGGTTTCTTTCATGCGACCAGCAGAAATCAACCATCATCGTCACGCTCCAATTGCCTTGATAGCGGTGCTCCATTTCGGATATATCTTGATGGAACCTCTTCCCCTGTTCCTCACTGAAGTCACCCAAGTTGGCAGGAAATTAGTCAAGATGGCTATGGAGGAAATGCATTTTTATGCTCATCCGTGCGCCAGCTGTCTCATATGCTTTAAGCATGTTCCCAACTCTTTCCTTGTAGTCATCGGCTTTTGTGTTTCCCAAGAAGCTTGTTACAACTGACTTAAAACTATTCCAAGCACTTCTTTCATGAGGTGTTAATGCTTCAGTAAAGCCAGTATCTGAAAGATCACCAATCTGTGGTCCAACAAATATGCCGGCTTTCATTTTAGCATCACTTACAGAAGGGAATTTGTGGGACAGGTACTTAAACCCTTCTCCATCTTTCGGAAGTGCTTTTACAAAGTTCTTCATCAATTCCAACTTTATGTGAAGTGGAGATAGAAGCACTCTTGCCGCTGGTACAAGTGGTAGAGCTTTGACGTTATGGCGGCCAGGTACAAATTCCGTCCGTTGGGGCCATTGCACTTGTCGGTAGTGTACGGAATCTGCAGGGCTGTCCCAACAGCATAAAAACCATGGATGTTTTCTGTAGCCTCCCTGCAGCCCTAAAAAAATACTTAGGATCTTCAGGTCCCCCCAAAGAAGCCAGTTGTGATCCTGATATTGTATGTTGTTAAGAATAAATGAGTGACATGGTAGCGTAGGTTTCTTTTAGGGTGACTGAATGCGCAATGGGCAATGATGCTACTTTTTTGCCATTATAAAATAGCACGGCTTTCAGACTCCTTGTAGAGGAGTCGATAAAGAGCCTGCATTCTTCAGGATGGTATTCCTTGCCCATGTGTCCCACAAGACCTGAAACATCATGGCAATACACCATGTCATCTGTCTTAGTAAAGTACCGCACAAAATCCTGTTCTCGATGCTTATACCATGCAAAGTGTGTGCTGCTTCCCAAAAGATTTTTCTCTGCTAACCTTGAGACTAGCAATTGTGCAGATTATTTTGACAGCCCAAGATCTCGAACAAGGTCATCTAGCTTACTTTGTTCAAACAACTGAGGGCTTTTTCCACGGATTCGGGTAGGGTTAAACTCATCATCAACATTTGCATCTTCACGGTCACTACTTGAAGAGTTACTAGAACTGCTACAGTGCACATTCTCAGGACATATTGGTACTGGGACGTCATCACTGTGTGGTACAGATCGCATAGCTGATGGAATGTTTGGATATTTAATGTGTTTCATGCTTTTAGCATTACTCCCCAGTGGTTTCTCCATACAAAAATAGCAGTCATCATGGTGATTTTTCGGTTCCCGCCAAACCATTGGTATGCCAAATGGCATTGACTTACGTTTCCCGTTAATCCAATGGCTGAACCTAGAAATACAGTTCACACAGGAAAAGTAAGGAGCCCATGGCTTGTCCTGATCTCCTTGTTCAATGTCAAAGTAGGCACGATACAGACATTTTAATGAAGATGTGATAGTGCCCTTCTGTTTTGAGGGTGTGTGCTTTCCGCATATGTAGCAGAACGAGTCAGGATGGTTCTTGAAAGTCTGCGGCATCCTTCAGTTAATCTGCAACAAAATAAATAAACATAAGACCAAGTCAATGGTCACACGCGGACATTACACAGTAATAATTCATACATAGCTGCCTATGCACCTTGCTTATAACACATGCTGTGCAACACAAAAACTAGAACCTCAGGAGCAAAACGAATACTACCAGTGTTCAGCACGCAAAATTGGTCTGGAAAATGATATTGTCATTTATGTTACATTTTTGATGCAGTCCAGTGTTATCTCTAGGCTTAGGGTGTATAATTGAAAGAAACATTTGGATCTTCCTTTGCCACTTCAACTTCATCATTTGTCTTTGCTACCCTAATTGCTTTTAATATCCTGACTTAGTTTATTATATCTCTGCATTAATTGACTCTCACCATTATTTATTTTCCTATAAATGCGCTTTTTCATGCCAATATATTGCTCAATTTAATCTGACATTCATTTAGGGTCGACAACCTTGGCTATAATCTTCCCATATATAATGTTCATATTCTGTCCAGCAATTAACTGGTTAATCATAGTCTCATATTCCTGATTAATACCATTTCTCTCTACCTGAGTGTTATCTTACTCCTCAACTGCTCTCATTGACATCACATTTCCTGACCTTTGGATAAGAACAGTCCGGTCAACAGTGGCAACTAATGCCTTGAGGTTCTTAATTACCTAAATAAAAGGCTAGCCATCGTCGGGCACATGGCGAAGACGGTCTATTATTACACGTAGGAGACCCCATTCGGTATTGTGCCCAGCTTTAAAACCAGATTGAAAAATTTCATTAGAGCTGAAGAAGGACAGGGGATATATCTGCAATCCAGGTATATTGTTTACATTAATTTGCCATTTCTTTCTATTTGCTACGTCAAAAAAGAGTGATTTTTAAATTGTAAAAGCCTATTGTTTGATTACAGTAATTTCAACAAGAATTTCTTTATACATATGTTTTCTTGCATTATTCTATTAAGTTATATTTTTGTAGAGTTTGTTCAAGCCATATTGTTACATTTTTTAGCCAAGATGAGAATATTTAGGAATGTTATATTCTTTCTCGAGTTGCCGACAACTTATAATGCTGATCTGTGCACTCACACACAATGATATTTGCATACACAATCGTATTTTTGACAACTCAATTCGAGTGGTGAGCTCAAATCACAAGAATGAGTCTTCGTGGGTAATTGTTGGGATATGACGTTAACCCTCCTAGTACGCTGACCCATACTACTAGCGTGTGTTTGTGGTAGCATATTGTTATTGTATGAACTTCTCTATAAACAGGCATGAATCTGCCTTCGTAGAAGTGTGTATAAGTGTGAGCGTGTCTATTTTATATTGGCGAATTGGAGGTTGCATTTGTGTTTAGTACAGCCAAAGCGTACTAATGTTTGGCGAGCCAACATCTCTCATCATATCTGCCGATGTACACACAGTTCATATTTTTTTATCTCAGTTTAATGTGAAAACTTTGGGGTTTGTTTTTCATAATTTTCTTTACATTTTCTAAGGCTTTAAAAAGTATCATCATTATTATCATTATCATCATCATCACTAACTCTATAATTTAAGAATGGGATTTTTTTGAGTATTTGAATAATAATTTCATCTCAGTTTGGTTATCAATTGCTTTTTTTATCAAAGTTAATTTTAATAATTCTTTTATACAATAAAAAAACAAAATGATGAATTTCAGAAATAAATGTATCGAAATTTTTGGATTTTTTTAAAACCCAAAGAATTAAAAATGGCGAAGTTCAGAAAATTTATTTTTATATATCTTCTCCCATAACTATATTTTAGCAACGCGATATTTTGAAAGGGGGAAATTTAGTTTAAAGTTCCTTTTTAAAATTGATGTAATTGGCGAAGTTCAGAAAATTTATATAAATTTAACCATGGCTGCTTTTTTTAAGATTTAAAATTCTAAACTTCGTAGCGAAGCGCAAGCTGCCCCCGAAGGGGAAAGTGGCGAAGCCATTGCCTGGTAGATTAATATTTTAATGCTGTTATTTATTTTAATTAAAGTTTCAAGATTTTAAATTTGTCTTTTGCATAATATTTTTTTCCAAAATGACAGCTTTGTTGGTCTTTTGGTGGATTTTAACAGTTTGTGACAATTCTTCCTCTATAAGATGGCCACCTCTTCATAGATAATAAAAAATTCCTTTTTATTGCTGTTATAATTTCTTGTCGTCTTCTTCATGGAAAATATGAAAAAAGTTCAGGTAGAGTCATTTTAATACAAATGTGCACAGTAATTTAAAAATGTGCTTTTCTTATGCAGTTTTATGTGTACTTTTCATATCTGACACTCGTTTTTCCCAGAAATGCATATTTTGGCTATAATCGACCGAAGATCCATAATAGGAAAGGTATGTATTTCCAGCGAAAACGAGTTTCAGATCTGAAAACCTACACATAAAACTGCATAAGAAAAACACATTATCAAAATCATTTAAAAGATCCAGAATCAGACCAGTCCTAACCTGGTAATTTAAGATGACGATAGCGCCGACTAGTTTAGTCTATTTCCGCCCAAAATTAAAATTTTTTTAGGTTCCTTCGAAATGAGGGCTTCGCCTCCATACATCCCACTTAATTGTGGAAGATTGCACCCCCCACACCCCGCGAATTAAAAAAAACTCGTAATATTCCTAATTTGAAAGCCTAGCATCAGATTTGACTACAAAAGTCGATTGCTAAATGTCGTTAGGCCTCTAGTTTGAATCAAAGCTTTGCGCAGAACCACTTTATAAATAAAAGTCTAGCACTTGTTAGAATGCAGGCATTAAAAAGCAACGTGGCTTTAAACGCTCTAACGGAAAATTTGCACTCGGCTTTTCGCCCTTTCGAATCTTTTAATCCCATCGCACGCCATTATACCATATCAACTAAAAAAAAGACAGCCGCGAATCGTTCGAAATATACGAAAATCTAAACGCACTGCTTATTGGGTAATCGGCAAAGGAGGCATTTGAAAAAAGCCTAGTATTGTTTGCATATCGCACAAAGACGAAAACGCCGATCGCCTCCAAATCTAAAAGTTTATGTCTAGGTCAAAGAGTCAGGCTAAAAGTTGAAGGAAGGAGGCAACAAATGACGCAGAAAGATTCAAATTTAGCAAAATAACAATATATTTTCGACAAGTGACTAAATACGTTAGTATTAAGTTCTAGAAATTGAAAATAACATCGGTGAGCATCATTTTTAGAATTAAAAACGTTTATGTCTTTAAAAATTACAAAATCGTATTTGTGTTAAAACAAATCATAACCAAAGTTCATTGTCCATTTATACATATTGAGTGACTAGAAATTAATATTATTTTTTTAGTGTTTTACTTACACTTACACCCGAGTGGGCGAATTCATTCGTGATTTCGTCATATGCATTTCAAATGACGCAATGCGCATCATTGGGGAGGGAATGAATCATTAATAAATGTTACTTTAATTAATTCAAGGGTTGGAAAACTATTTAACTATTGTCTAATTATTTGTTAACATTTTTTTAATCTAATGTCCAAACCAACGAGAGAAGATCCCGCACACCGATTTTGAGGAGAGATCTACAAAAAGTGTGAATAGAGAGGAAATGAACACATGCAGAAAATAAACAAGGTTTGTTGACCAAGAAGTCGCGTGCTCTTACTTATTCTGATTTATGACCTTACACCCTTTAAAACATTCTAGAATTCCCCGACTAACCTTGGGAGGACTTGGCAATTTAATATTTTGAAAGAGAATGTAACACAACACAAGTGTTTAAAATTTCGGTAGAATCTGCCAAATAGCTATGATGTTATTTCTAAAACAAAATAATTCCCGGGTTAACCTTGGGAGAATTTTGGTAATTCTATCATTCGAAAGAGAATATAAAACAACATAAGGGTTTCAAATTTAATCGACTTCGGCCGAATAGTTATGATATTGCCAAAACAAAGTTATTCTGGGCTAACCGTGGGCTGACTTTGGCAATTGGATTCTTCCAAAGAGAATGTCAAACAACATAAGGGTTTCAAACTTCGTTCAAATCAGCCGAATAATTATGATCTTATTCCCCAAACAAAATAATTTCCGGCCTAACCTTGGAAAGACTTTGGCAATTATATCATTTGAAAGAGAATGTAAAACAACATAATTTCGTTAGAATCGGCCTAATAGTTACAATGTTATTACAAAAACAAAAAAACAAAATAAAACGGGGACCGACCGACTGAAATAGTGAGATGAAGAGTCGCCCACGACTAAGAATAAGAAGCGTGCGACCAAGAATATGGATCACTCGAAGGACAAAGCGCTTACGGTTCTTGGCGTGTATAAACGTGGAAATTAGTCTTAGAAGTTATAGGAAAGCGTTTAAATTTGAAATAAGTGCAAAGAGTAGTTGTAGTAGTTCGCCAATCTGCCTTTCTCCAGGCGGATCCCAACAGGATCCTGAAATAGACATAAAGGTCAGTATGACAATCGGGAGTGACCCTGAGGGTACCAGGAGCCCGTCCTCATTGGGGAGAACTATCAGAAAGTATTAAGTTTTGACACCAAACACCGTTTCGAATAGGCAATGATTGCAAATGGATATACTCGTATTTTATCCACCAACACCAAGCAACTATTTAACTTTATTTTAAAGAGTCTTAGCTTACTTAGGTCAAGTGTGATGGTAACACTGAAGGAACGAAGGAACAACACTGCATTGGACCATTTCAATGAAGTCACAGCGAGTTGTGTGAGTCAGTTGGTATCTTGGCTTTAGAGTGCAAAAGAAATGTCTTCTGTTATTATATTAACGTGTAATTGTTAAAATAGTGTTTTTTATTTGTTTTAGATAGTTTATTTTGTTATTTTAATAGTCTGATTTTGTGGGTTTCAGGTAGTTTTGTAGCTATAAACGAATTACCAAAATGGGTAAACAGAGTGATTTGAGTCCTCGAAAAATTGGAAAAATAAACGTTTTACTGAAAGAAACTAAATTAAAACAGAAAGAAATAACAAAAATATAGGTGTTTCAACTCAAAGAGTGAGTGTTATTAAGAAACAAAAATGATAATAGTCAAGATTTATACTTAAAAAAGGTTGGAAAATGTGGTTGAAAACAACAAAACAACTCTAACGACAGATAGAGAATGAATACAACAGGCTCTTAAAAGCAGAAGCACATCTTGAAGAAAGATTTCTATTGAACTGGCAGCAGAGGGTGTTAGCCTTGTCCGATGAAAAGTGAATGACAGGCCTTTGGATGCTGGATTAAAATCATTTTGCCCAAGAAAGAAGCTTCGACTCACGGAAACAATGATGAAGGCGCGCTATTCTTTGGCAAAGAATCACCTTGACTGGACTACAGAACAATGGGAAAAGGTAAGAATGGGACATGTAGCTAACCAGTTACCTATAATTAATAAAAAAGCATTAATACCTACTAACCTTAGCAGTCCCGCATTTTTGTAATGTCTTCAATCTTTTCAAACTATAAAGTTTAATTGATGATTCATTACATACTTCAATGGCTTTTCCAATACTTCTATGGCTGTTCAACTACTTATGTTGTATTTTATACTATTGCAGTTAGTTTTTTCCTGACGAATCAACCATTGCAGTGCTAGATGACTGCGTGCAGCCTGGAGAAGAATTTATGGCTAAGTGTCTGAGGAAATCAGTAAAATTTCCAACGAAATTCATGGTGTGGGGAGCCATTTCGGTGCATGGAGCAAGTCGTTTGCACATTGTTGCCCTGTGAACCAAGAAAATTCTATAGAAGTTCTAAAGGTCGTTTACTGCCTCAAATAATGGAATGATATGGTGACAGACTTTGGATATCCCAACAAAACTCGGCCCCGATGTCATACAGCAAAATAAATGAAGGCATGGTGTGAACAAAATGGAGTTCAGCTGCTTCCATGGCCTGGAAATTACCCGGACATAAATCCGATTGAGGGTTTATGGTGTGTGTTGAAAGATTAAATATACAGAGAACCCATTACGACCAAACAGAGACTCATATGCCGTCTCATTGAAGTTTGGTTGAGATCTAAGCGATTCCAGGAAATGGGCCACGACGTGTTAAAACACTTATAGATGCTAAGGGTGGCCAAACTGCCTACTAATAAATGTAGAAGACTTAACACTGTGCCAATGTGTTAAAATAAATCTATTTGCAATCAATAAAATTAGTTTTATTAGCATTTTTGTAGAAAACTTTCAATTTTTTTAAAAATCCATAATAATTCCGAGGTACTGTAGTTTCCAGGTGACTGGATGTTCCTCTCCCTTCTCTATCTTAACAGTTTTTACTTAATTCCGACTATGCTTTCATTTATTCACCTATATTTTATTGCTTACTTAATACTTGTAGGTTAAACAAACTAGGTATATATTCATTCCTATCCTTCTTCTACAGCTAGGAAATTTAAATGTTCTTCCTTGTTCCTCCCCCATACTTTCTTTGCCCTCTCATGTAACATTATAATAATTGGTTTCATTTTTACTTCTCTATGTAATTCTTTTTGCATTCTCATATTTAACCTCCTAGTGCCTGTAATCCATCGAGTACGATGGTTTTCTACCCTCTGGAATTTGGTTATATCACTCTTCGAAGTACCTTGATCGGAACCGTCGAGTACAATAGGGTGGCTCTGACTATCGCCAAGTAAACTTTTATTTCGTGTCAGACGATAGTCCTGAAAACCTTCCTAATTGAGCGAAATTTACCTTAGATATTCTTATCCTTTCCGCTACATGTATACTCTACTCGGTTTTAACTATTTTAAGGCCCAATATCTTAGCTTCGTCCCCAAACTCGTATATATTTCCCTCAACCTTTATGCTCTCTACCTTCATCCTGTTGATGGGTATCATTACCTACTCATCGCTATTGGTCTTAATGTTGCATTTCCTCTCGTACTTACGAGTATTTAAGTTTAGAACCTCTTTTGCTGTATTTTTTTCCACCTTCTTTGTTGCTCTCGTTGAGGTCGTAATAATCTGAGTGATGTCGCGATCTACACAAAGGCTGCTTCACGGTTAAGAGGGAATAGCAAGTCATTTGTATAAATGGCGTAGGTGACTGGGTAGAGTCAACTCCCCTAAGGGAGCCATTCATTTCTCTTAAAGGTAGGGCCTTCAAAGCAACTGAACGCCATACATGCCTTCCTGTCGCTTATGAAGCTGCATAACAGCCTGGTCATTTTTTCCCCAAGTTCCATCCTTACTAGTCCATCCGTCCATACTGTATCAAACGCCTACTGCACATCACGTGCCACTAAGTAAACCAACTTACCCCTACTCTTTGCTTCGGCCAGCTTCTCCGTTATTAACGCTGAGGCCATCTCCTTGCCTTTCTTTCTCCTGAACCCGTACTTTTTAGGGTTGAACTTGCAGTTCGTCCCGAGGTGATCCCTCAATCTGCTGCACACTTTTTTTTTCCAAAATCTTGACTATAAAATTGAGCAGCGAGATGGGTCTGTACCCGTTTGCGGCCCTCGGTGACTTACTGGGTTTTGACACAAATGCCATTTTGACCACTCTGAGTCAGTCCGGGTAGCTGGTGTTCTATCTTACATTGATAATTTTCAACAGCCCCTGAAGTATGCCGTCCGGAAGCTGACTTATGCTCGTTCTCGTCAGTTCAGATGTCCCGGAGGCTTTCTGTTTGAAGGCTTAGACTACTGTTCTTATTTTATTTATATTTACGATCCGCCTTCCTTAACTTCTTCTATCGCGTTATAACGAGAGATTCTGTCTAGCGGATAGGTCTCACCCAGTTGGATGTTCACTTCATCCATAATCATGGTTTCATGGTCCGCGTCAAAGTTCGCATTATCATCCCCCGTGATATTAAATTCTTGCTCCAATGGTCCCTGAATAGCTTCTCTATTTCCTCCACGTTCGTTATATATTCATTGGCTCTCTCAATTCATAATTTCTTCAGTATTGGATTACCCTGCAGAGTTTTTGATTGATTAGCAGAATAGCTTTGGGCTCCGGTCTCTGTCTAGCCTATCAATTAACTCTCCACAGCCCACAGTCTCGCTTTTCTCTGTCTCATAATTGGAGCACATGTTTCCTTAGGTATACTTAGCATTTAGGCCTATACCTTGCTTAAGTTGGTTAATGGGTTCGATTTCTCCCATAACACACCTTATCTCAGGTGATTCGTTTGGAGCCGGGAATGTTCTCAGCGCCACATTTGATATACTTACTTCCTCTGCTAACTTAATATTATATTCTTTCTATTCGCCGGTTAATATCTTCAATTCATTTACGTTCCAGCACTGGCGGCAGGTAGTCCCCCTCACATCTCGGAATTTGCCCCAATCAATCTTTGCGCATAGCACTTGGATTGGACTAAGTGCCAGCAATACCGCAATTGAATTGTAATCCGTAGGAATGCTGGGCCCGGTTGTACATGCATGTTCCAGTAGAAATTTGTACTGGTTAGTATTATGTCTGGCTTTGTGGCTGCTCTTTCCGCCCCGTAAGTGGGAAATTCCTGCCTAGCTCGTGCCAATATACATCTTTGAATCAAAAGAGCAAGATTTTTACTGATCGTGTTCTTTGAGGTAGACTATAAATACCTGGAACACGCATACAGTTCGACAAGGAAAATCATCGGAGTGTTGCTTTCAAATACCATAAAGAAGTTAAAGAGGGGCAAACAATTTCCTCTAGGGGGTTGGCACCATCCATTATTACTACTGGGCCCGTCCGAGTATACAACTCTATTGACAAATAACTTCCGTCTAACTCTTTTAACTCTTTATGATCATTACCTTTCTTAGCAGCTATTATTATACCATCGTACGTCTCATTGTAATGGCTATTCATGTAGGTATATTATTCTGCACCTTCAGATCATACTTCCCTATATTCAACCCGTGTTCGCAAATCACTACTGCATCAAGGTCCTCCCTGACTAACATGTTCCAGAAAGGGTTTCTCTTCTCATTCAGTCCATTTATGTTCAGGTAAACTATTTTCAGTATATTAATTGTGGTACCCATTATTATTTACTTATTAAAACTCTAAACCTCTTTCGTTACCTGTTCCTTAACTTCTTGAAGTTCAAGGACTTTAGGAGATGGCATTATCTGCTGTTACCTGTTGTGAGGGAATCGCCACGTGGAAGATCTTTAGCAGAAAGGAACTCCCATGTGCAGCAAAAGGCCCGGCTAGGACTAAAGTGGTAAGCCTAACCCCCCGCCCCTTTTCCACAAGTGGAAGCCTCGAATCGAGTCCCCCACGATTCACCTTTATGCGGGCTAAAATAGCTCTGCAAGAAGATTCGAAGCCCTTCGAGAGTAGAGCTGTTTCCCGCTAACCCCCAACTCAGGGTAGAGCCTCGGACATAAATAACGCTCGACTCCCCGGAAGAGACACAGAGTTGAGAAGTCTCGCCAGAACCCAGAAGATTTCCCCATGGTTCCAAGTCAAGTGCTAGCAACAAAGCAAAGTGACAGCTGGACTATTTTGTGTATTTGGAATTAGCCCCAGCCAGGAGGTAATTCCACTGAACGATCGCCCCGAGTGATTTTCCCGACTTCTTTCCTCAACTCCTGTCGAAGCCCTCCTTATTTCGGGTAGCCGAAATACTCTCCCCTGGACTGGAAGTTACCCCCTCCCCCCTTGCTTTTGGAGAACCGTCATCACTCCAACCTCCCACTCTGAAGTCCTAGCGGTCTCACCTCGCGTACAGAAGACATCCGTAAGCCAACCCCCCTCCATCCTTCAGTAACCCAATTGAGTTAATCTTCCCCCCTTCGTTTATTGATGTGATTTTTGCCCGTTAATTCTCTAAGGTAATTTTACCCTTCAATTCTCTTATTAATTTTTTGGGGTAAATAAAATTTTATTTTTGTTTAAGTCTCTTTAAATAACCTTGAACTTTGCCATTGTCCATAATTTACCTGACCTCGTTGCACTTTCTCGTTACTCAGCCCGTCTGAACGCGTGGTTTTCCGTCCTTTTTGTCTTCGCTTTTAAGCTAGTGGTCC
The DNA here is from genome assembly GCA_963969495.1 of Ceratothoa steindachneri. Lineage (NCBI taxonomy): Eukaryota > Metazoa > Arthropoda > Malacostraca > Isopoda > Cymothoidae > Ceratothoa > Ceratothoa steindachneri. Next base: position 201,629,815 of record OZ018322.1, read on the forward strand.
TCTCCCATAGATATAATATGGTATTGATATAATGTAATGTCATACCACGAAACCTGTATATTTTCGAGCAGTACAGCTCTCTGAACTACATCCGACATGTATTAAGAATGGTGGGACCACTTAAACTTCCCATCGACTATGCCACTTTTTATACTTACTATGGCCATGTCTTTCGGAACCTCGTTCGCGAGAGAGGTTTAGAGATGTAAGTTTATCTCCTTATACGTTGGCAATGCCTTATTCACATACGCTTACACCGAGTGCTAGGCTAGGTGCCTCAAAGGCGGTGGAACCTCCAAAGAAGTGATCTCCGCCTTTGAAGCCGCCCTGCCTGTGTGAAGTTTGGAGATAGAAGGAGTAAAGAGTCACATGACGCGTTCAACATCCCTAGATAAGTCCTCGAAGGCGACAACGCCTTCAGTGCATTGTCCGGCTAACAGCGCCGGGAGTTCTGACTACGGGAATCATACGGCCATTTCTGTGAGGCTTTTATTTTTTAAGATGGCACCTGCATCTTCTCTCAGCTAGGCTTTGAGCGCATATTCCTTCAAATGAATTGCCCTTTAATCCGGGCCACCTGGGAGGAGCTATAGAGGCTCGTCTCGTCCCGTTTTCCTTTAGCTATTTTTTTGCAGGAGACATTACTGGGCGAGTACCACCTGCCCACCCTCCCTGGGTATAAAGCTTTTGCGACCACACCACAACGGGATGGAGGCAGGGCAGGAGGATGAGCCATTTACACACGGAATGATGTCTCAGTTCTTCTCTTTGCTTTGAATACCTCCTTTCAGGAAGTAGCAGTGCAGCTGCACCTGGATAGAGGGTACATTCCACCGTCAGCCGACTTCAACGCAGGGTACTTTCGCAGTGTCGTGGCATGGTTACCGATGCCCTTTCTCTTGCTCAGTGATTTGAATGGTTTAAACCTCTTCTGGGGAGACTACGTGATTAATGCCAGGGGTTAGGTTATTGCCGACCTGATCTACAAGCTGGATATAGGTGTCCTAAATGTTTATGAGTTTACGCATCACTGCCAGAGAACCACTTCATTTTCCTGTCTTGATCTATCTTTGTGCTTTCCGGATGCACAGCCTGATTTTCGGAAGGCGGTAGTCGATGACCTCCATGGTAGTGATCCCTTTCCGAATCGAATATCATTTTTATGAGCCGCTGCCGCCTGAGAGGCCACCCTATTGGTGCTGGAGCGTGCGTGGTGGTCCTTATTTCAGGAAATAACTGAATTCTCTATCTCGGTCGAGGAGTTTAGGTTGGTGGATGAGGCCGTTAAGTTATTTTCTGGCAACCTCATCGCAGTGGGCCTAATTAATATTCCCAGGACCTCTGTCCGTTTTGCACGCCCACCACTTCCGTGGTGGTCAGCCGAGTGTGAGGTGGCTCTCAGACAGAAGCTTTATGCCTACATGCCCTATAAGCACCGCCCGAACGATTTGACTTCTCTGTCGGTGAATTTCGTCGAGCTAGGGAAAGGTTCCGGTTTGTTTTGAAGCACTCCTCTTGGCGGGCATGCATGTCTTCACTTAACGGGAATACCCCTCTAGCAGAGCTGTAAACCTGAGTCAAAAGGATTCGAGGCAAGTTCTTGCAGGACCCTCCACCCGTTCTCCGGGAGAAATAGACCGCTTCGGACCCCGCATCCGTGGCGGAGTCCTTCACGACCGCCTTCTCTGCATTCTCAAGCCGGAACGCTGCTCTGCCCGCATTCAATGCGCGTCGTCAGGTCACGGAAAGCCGCCAACTGGAATTTTCTTCCAGAAGCGGATAACTTGAAAAATTTCCTCAGAGAAGTATCATCAGTGTCATACTCTTTGCCCTGAACATCAACAGCACCATCTCAGTGCTGCTTTAATATGTTCTCGCTACCCTCTACGTGCACGATCTTTCGATCTCTATTGTCGTGGCCCAGATGCCAACTGTGGAGCGTCGACTCCATCAGGCATTGAAAAGTGTCTTTCGCTATGCTGAAGCGCAAGTACTTCAGTTTTCCTTAGAAAAGACGAAGGTGGTGCACTTCTGCCGACATACACGGCTCGACCTAGAGCCAGACTTTTTACTAAATGGGGTTCACCTGGAATTGGTTGACTTGCTCCGTTTCCTTGGACTTGTCTTTGAACCACGCCTCACGTGAGAGCCACGTATTCGTATCCTTAGGGTCTCTTGTTATGGGATATGATAGTGAAACCACTGTATAAGAAGATTGAATCTATTTACGAGAATAATTTCGGTATAAAGTTTATCGTACCCTCTTCAGTGGTATACTGTGAATGGAATTGACACAAGAGTCTCTACACAGACTCAAAATCCCAATAAAAGAACTCAATAGCGCGTTATGGTATCTGATAGTGAAACCAGTATATAGGAGCATAGAATTTATTTACGAAACTAGTTCTGATATGAATCCACTAACTGTCCCTAGCTCTATATAGGAGACTGGGATAACATTAAAAAAACTAATATAGGAACATAAAGGTGATGTTAGGTGAGACAGTACTGCATCCAGTATTTTTAACCACATTAGCAACCACCAAATAAATTATTTAAAGGCGCAAATAATATATAATTGTAAATATTTTCGTAAAGGAAAAATTGTAGAATCGATACTAATTGGAGAAATTCCAAATTTCACTTTTTCGGATGGTCAATTTTCAATGTAGCTCCTATTCCCGGAACCTTATCATAAATAGTATAGTCAATGATCTTAGAACCACACCACCTGATTATTGACCATTTTTCCGTTTTTTTTTTGTCAAAATTTGAGGTGTGTAGTGACTCTTGTGTCCATTCCATTCTCAGTATACGAAGGAAGAGGGTATGACAAACTTCATACCGAAACTAGTCTCGTAAATACCTCGATGTTGAGGAAATTCCGAGGGCTCCTAAATGAGGGGGCTTCCTAAAACTTATAAAAAAGTATCCCAATCAGAACAATCACGTTGAAGTCGGTAGTGCTCCTCATAAGATTGCTAAGATATTAGCCAAGCCCTTGTCACAACCATTGGACAAAATCAGTAAAGCTAAAATTACGAATGCACCTGAATTCAGAGATAGATAATAATAATATGGTGTTAATTTCACGGGAAAGAAACTCGTTAGCTTTGATGTGAAGTAAATAATAAATTCGGAGTGATGAACGAGGTGGATGACGACATCTAATTTACCGTGGAGGAAGAGGAGGACGATAAAATTCCTTAACCTGGACACCTTGGTCCAAAGAGATGACGATAGAAGTAAATTCTCAGTATACAGGAAACTTACAAACAAGGACGATTTTGTTCATTTTCTATCGGGGCACAGTAAGAAAATGAGGATGGATGTAGACATTGGATTTTATTTAAGTGCCATTCGAATTTGAAGCGAAAGTGTTTCGAATTATGAATTTGGATACATTAAGGAAGCTTTGATGAAACTAAAATATTTAGAGCGTCTTTTAATAAAATTACGCCAACAAACAGATAAAATAGGGAGTTATGTTGGGAGGTGAGGCAAGCAGAGTCAGACAAAATTAATGAGGACGCCGCGAAGGGATTAGGAGGGGACAGGTCCGCTATGCACTTTTTAACGACGGAGTGATTGAACAGGTCTCTTAAGAAAGCAAATATATTGATAGTGAGCTCTGGGAGAGCCAAAGTTTGGAAAATGGTAAAACATATGAATTCGCAGGTAAAACTTACAAAGGCATTATTTATCAAAGACCCTGTGACGTATGTTACCGCATTTATTGTGGTAAATCAGGACGAGGCATTAAGATTAGGATTAATGAGCATAAAAGGGATATTAGAGCACATAGAATGTCAAACGCAACGGTAATACATGTCAACGAGTATGGTCATTTGCTTAATTGGAGTGGGATCAAATTAATTCACAAGGGTTGAGGAGAAAAAAGAGAGAAAAAAAGACATAGGGGAAAAAAAAAGAGAAAGAAAAAGCGAGAAAAAAGGGTGTCGTGGTATGACGACACACACTCGCATACTGGCCGACCCAAATTAAGGCTCCAACTGGGGATAGTTTTAAGAGTGCTAAAATATACAATTGCTAGGCCAAGGAATATTCAAACACGGCTATAAAAATATACTTTGATATGACTAATATTGATGCTTCACTGATAAGATGATTAACAGTACCGATTAAGTATGAACCGATAGATAAATAATTAAGTAATGATTTTACAATTATGAAAGTTCTAGAGCATAGGGGAGTCTTGAGGTTTGACGCGGTAAACGTGGGAGGAGCGTGACAAGGCCGGAGTTAAATCCCTTTTACCTTGATGTTCGGCGAGTAGGACCAGGTAGTTAAGTTCGACCTTGAACTTGTAGGCGTCTCACAGGACACTGAATCCAACTTCGGGAAAATGAAGTTGGGGGCCTCTTATCTTTATGAGGCAAACGGAGGGTGCTTCGGGGATGGCTTTTCCAATCCTTAAAATCCGAAGACGAGGTGAGAAGGGTTGAAGCGCGGCTAACTATCTCCACGAACAACACCGAATGACGACTAGCTCTTCCTTGGCTCTTCGACAATCACTCAATTCTTCTCTGGACGAGAATGTAGTAGATTCCCTCTCGACTAACCGAGACGTTACGGCTAATGTACTGGACTGTGGCTTCAGACACAATCTGCATGTTAACTTCGAAGTCTCGAATATATACTCCAAAATTAATGGTCTTTCCATTATGTTAATTTTCACAGTACATAGGGCAGACAAATTTAGAGCGGTCAACGGGGAATTGGGGAAGTCAGTGGGAGGGGTTCTTCATCTCTTTCCTTATTCTTCCACAGAGAGGAAAGGGAGAGTAAAATAAAAAGCGATAAAAAGTGAGAGAGAGAATAAAAGAGGGAGAAAAAGATAGAAAACGTGAGAAAATAGAGAGAGAGAAAGAGAAAAAAGAGAAAAAGAGAGAAAAGAGACACAGAGAGAAAAAGAAAGAAAGAGAGAAGGAGAGAAGGAGAGAGAAAAGAGACATAGAGAGAAAAAGAAAGAGAGAGGAGAGAGAGAAAAAGAGAGAAAGATAGACAGAAAGAAATAAAGAAAAAGGAGAGAGAAAAGAGATAAAAAGTGAGAGAAAGAATAAAAGAGGGCGAAAAAGAGAGAAAACAGATAAAAGAGAGACAAGGGAGAGATAAAGGAGAGAAAAAGAGAGAGAAAAAAAGAGAAGGGAGAGAAAGAAAAAGAGTGACAAAAAAGGGCTATTTTTTTAAATTTAGGAGCCCATCTGGCGACTGACTACTTGGGGCATAAGTCGCCATACTCACCAGAGCCTACGACTAGGCTATATATAAAACAAATAACGACATATAAATAAATAAAAACGATGAATAAACAAAGGCTAAAAAAATCAAAAACAAAAAAACGACAAAAAGGAAAACAAAGCATAAAAGGCAACAAGGAAGCGGGCTCCGGCGTAGGGTTTAGGCTTGCCTTTCCCCGGCGCAGGAAAAGGCAACCTATAAAAACAATCAAATATAGGTGGAGGAGGCCAGCCTCCTCCAAAAAGTGGTATAGTGCACAAGTCAGTGTGTACGAACTCGTCCCGAGTACAAGGGACAAACGGTAGCGACCCCTCTCGTCCCGGCACCGGGACAGGTAACCTGCGCGAAGATCACCCAGAGAGGGACATTCAACAAGAATGTGCCGAACAGTCTGGGGGACAACGCAGTCATCGCAATAAGGCATAAGCGAGCGCTCCATCAAATGGCAGTGCGTCCCGCTAGTGTGTCCGATTTAGAGACGACAAAAAGCAACCTGAGGACGTCGCGGCATTGAGAGAGAGAAAGATAGAGAAAAGCGATAGAAAGAGACAAAAGAGAGAGCAAAAGAGCGAGAGAGAGAGAGAGAGAGAGAGAGAGAGAGAGAGAGAGAGATAGAGAGAGAAGAGTGAGAGAAAAGAAAGTCACAAGAAGTCACAAGGAAAAGTGTTACCTCAAAGAACATTGATGACCATAGTGTAGAGGTACTATTTGGGGAAAGTCCTAACCCATAGCATAAGAGAAAGCATAGCCTATATGAAGGCTCTACCAGCCCACCTCTTCCACCCGCATGTGTGGGCTAGAAAGCGGAAACAATACCTGAATGTGTTGGGAAAAAGAACACAATCAGGAATTTTCTATAGAAAAGTTGAAACCCATCTAATTGCCTCTAATCTATAATCTATATCAAGGTGGTGCAACTTTGGTCAATGTGTGGATTATCTCGTCTAGTCAAGATTTAAAGTGTTCAGCTGACGAACTGTTTACCACCTGTAGCGGTAGACGGTTCCACGTTCCGCAAATTTTGTGGGAAAAGAAGATGCCGCAATTGCTAGTATGGAATTGCAGTAACAATGGTTACATGTAGCATTTGCGTTCAACCTGAACAGCCTCCTGTGAGCTACGTTTTCAACTCCTCATATTATTTTTAAAGTTTCAATCAGTTAACCTCTCAACCGGTCTGTCTCAAGGGAGAACTTCCCTAGTTCTCGCAGCCGCTGCTGATAACTTTTATGTGTAATGGAAAGGATTAATTTGGGGGCTCTGGCCTGTATCCTTTCTGGCCGTTCATTGTCCTTCCGCAGTGTTGAGGACCAAAATTGAATGGCGGAAAGAGAGAAATAAGCAAAAAAATAGAGAGAAAAAGAGAGAGAGAGAGCTACAAGGATAAGAAGTACCCTAGAAGACCTTACGGTCCATTCAGAGAGGGTATCATTGGACTAGCCATTATGCTTAACGGCTTACGTGCCCAAACGGCTACTTTTCAAGACTTTGTACAGTCTTGACTTGAACTGATCAACAGAATTGCTGTTGACAAATTCCACTGGAAGTGCGTTCCAGCTACCGCAGATGCTGTATGTGAAAAATTTACAACACAGATCACGGTTGTAACGCTTCAGCTCAACTTTGTAGCCGTGATTTCTAGTTCTGCCCTCAATTAGGTTGGAAGACATCAATGTGGTCTACATTATCGAAGCCTCGAATAATTTTAAACACTTCGATAAGCTGACCACGCAGCCTCCGGGTTTCCAACAAAAACATATCTAATTCCCTTAATCTATCATCGTAACTTTTATGTCTGATAGAGGGAATCAGTTTGGTTGCCCTGGCTTGCACACGTTACAATCTCGCAATATCCTTTCGAAACGAAGGACTCCAAAATTGTACGGCATACTCCAGGTGCGGTCGAAAAAGTGAGTTGTACAAACACAGTACTATCTCCTTGTTTAGATATCCAAACTGGCGCTTTATATATCCTAACATCCTTTGGTCCTTTTTCTCCGCCTCTATGCACTGTTTCGAGAACTTGAGGTCACTATTGATTGTTACACCCAAGTCATTCTCGGTATCAGTGCGTTCAAGAGCAGTGCTCTTAAGGATATACCGTGATTGGGGGTTTCGGTGGCTTATATGCATTACTTTGTATTTGTTCACGTTAAAAGTCATTTTCCACGTGTCTGACCACTCCCTAATCTTCCGAAGATCTTCTTGTAGGCGGGCAGTGTTTCCTTCCTTTGAAACGTTCATAACAAGTTTGGTATCGTCGGCAAATTTGGAAATCTTCGCAACCATGTCACTATCCATGTCGTTAACATAGATGATGAATAGCAGTGGTCCCAGGACAAAATCTTGGGGTACACCGCTGGAGAAGGGCATCCACTTAGAAACCTGTCCATTCAGCACCTCCTGTTGCCGTCTGCCGCTTAGCCAGTTCTCTATCCAACCTGCTACGTTTCCGTCTATGCCCAGCGCACGCACTTTTCGGAGGAGAGAGAAAGGAGACGGAGAAAAAGAGAGAGAGAGAAAAAAAGAGGGAGGGAAAAGGAGAGAGAGAAAAAAGAGAGAAATAGAAAAGGTGAGAGAGATAGAAAAAGAGGGAGAAATAGAAAATAGAGAACTAGAAAAAGAGAGAAAAAGAAAAAGAGAAAAATAGAAAAGAAAGAGATATACAAAGAGAGATATATAAAAATAGAGATATAGAAAAGAGAGAGATAGAAAAAGAAAAAGAGAAAATAAAGAGAGAAAGAAAGAAGGAGAGAGAGGGGAATGACTGAAGCAGCGTACATTATTTCTAACAGGTCAACCAATCCTCTTACTAAAGTGACCATACTCTCCGATGTATGACAAAATTAAATTTTGGCAGGGGATTAGATATACGCCTGCGTGATAATTAGTTGGACGCAATTTTTTTCGATGATTTTTGTATGGTATTTGAATATTTAAAATGTAATATTTTTCATTTCCGTTCGCATACGATTTTAAGTGGGCTAAGGATGGAACATATGGGAAACTAATACACTTTTTAAATTCCTCTTTTTGTACTGGGGAGATAGAAAAGAAGTTTTTCGGGCCTTAGAATGTCATCTGTTTATGAAATAAAAAAAGCGTATGAAGACGAGTTAAAATAATAAAATGTACAATTATTTAGATTGTAGTAAAAACACAAATAAAAATATATAGAATTATTTTTATTTGGGTTTTTACTTTAATCTCAATAATTGTCAATTTTATTATTTTAACTCTCTTCATCCGCTTTTTTAGTCATTATTTAATGCATTTTTTCAACTGTTATCGTTAATATTCCTTCCTCTTCTCACTAGTCGACACAGTCGCTGAAGATGGTCCTAATGAAGGTCCGAGACGTCCGGCCAATAAATGATTAGTGTAATCATCTGGGTTTTCATATTCTTACTACATATCTGATTCCCAAGGAACAAATCAATTACAAGTATTATATATATATATATATATATATATATATATATATATATATATTATAGTTTCAATTATTTTAATACTTAGTTGTTCCCCATTTTGCTTTAATTACAGCTACAATTTTTCGTGGCATGGAGTGCACCAACTTTTCACAAATTTCTGAGAGTAATTTCTCCCCATAGCTTGTAATTTTTTCCCCCTAGTTTTGTTTTATTTGTACTTGTCGTAATTCTTATTGCTTTTACAAGCACTCACTACAAGTGTTCTCTTTGATTTAAGTCTTGGCTCTGTGGTGAACACTCCATAGCAGGAAATCCCCAATGCTCCAAATCATTTCTTGGTATGGTTGGGTGTATGGAATTGGGCATTGGCCTGATGAAATATAACTTCATTTCTTGCTGTTGCGGGATGCAATTTCTCGATAGATAACACTAAAACTTGACATATTGATATAAGATGTGAAGTTAATTCTTTCCTGGCAAAAAAAGACCTTTCCCGGATCTTATAAATACATTACCCCAATACTACGATAGAACCATCTCCATGCTTTACGGCTGGTACCATACAAACAGCGTGAAATGCTTTTCCAACTCTTCGTCCTACAAAGATAGACCCAGAAGTGCCCTAAATCCGCAAAATTGTTGCATTTTTTTTTTTTAAATAATTTTGTTTCGAGATATATTTAATTAAATGGAATTACATAAAGTAGATGTAAATCAACAATAAAATAGTGTTTATTACATTTCACCAGTTAACTTTATATCACTTTTTATGTGCCCCATTATTGTGATCTTTGTCCTACTGAAGACGTTCTTTGTTTCATGTTTGTAAATAAACTTATATATTAATCATTATTTTGTGTATCTACACATGCGTGTTATTTTTCTTTAAGTACTCATCTTGTTTCAGACTCGGTTAGGGAGGATTGGGCTTCATAGGAGGTAAATGAATTTACATATTTCATAAATTTTTTCTTTGCTCTCGCGTCGGATAATTTTACACCTCTTATGCTATTCTTCCTTTTATGTGTCTATTTTCTTTTATTTTCTGTTTTCAAACTTTTCATTATCTTTACTCTGGAGATCGTGGGCTCATACGGAATATTACAAAACTTTTATTGTTCTAACATATAAATGTGTGTTTAATTTGTGGCCACCCATCGCGGCGAGCACGCATTCCAAGCAAGACCCGAGGGCCGCACACACATTGCGGACGAAGTCCTTCTTCATCCTGGCCGACACGCGGTAGATAGATGACTTCAGCTCGTTGACGTTAGTGTGACAGACCTTGCAGGCCTTGCCTTCGTCATACCTCCACACGCTGTAGTCAGGGTGGATGAAGCGGGCGACTGCGGCAGGAAAAAGTCATTCGACCCCAGCCACTCTTGCACGGTCTTAGCCGTGTGGGCCGCGGCACAGTCCTGCTGAAAGACGTAGTCTGACTTTTTTGTGATCTTTTTCACATATGGCATAGCTTTTTTGGCCAAAATGTCTCTGTAATCGGCTGCAATGAGCATGTAACTGGCCAAGAACCCCACCCGCGGCAAATTCTCGCCATTCAAAGCCACGACGCCGAGCATCATCACGGAGGCCGAGTGCTCGGTCGTAAACACGTAACGGACCTTGAAGACGTCCTGGCTGAAGCGGTCGTTCTGCTTATTGATGATCAGATCGACTGGGAAAGTTTTTCCATCAGAAAAAAAATCAAAATTCGATTGGCAAGAGCCTTCAAGTCGTTGAGAAGTCTATGACAGCACTCCCGAAGTCGTTCTCGCATACTATCCTGAGCAGGGGCCTTTCCACGCACCTCAAATACTTGCAACTCTCTTGCTTGACAGCTCTGGACATTGATACAGCGAGAGGTTCTTTTTATTCGTGAGCGCAACCATTTTGAGCTTCGGAGCACTTTCGAAAGACTTTCTCACAGCCAAACTGTTGACAACTTGGAGCCTATCTAACGAAGTCGATCTTTGAGCTCTTCTTCGTTTTTTAACTTCTCCGTGACTCTGTTGACGATCATCCGATTGACGTCGAGCTTCTAGGCGATGTAAGGCTTGTTGTGGCACGCGCGCAGGAGAGCAGCGAACTCTAATATTTTTATTTTAAGTCTGGAAACACCTTCACACAATGATAAAAGACGTTTTAATGACACGTTCTCTAAAAGTAGAACTTTAAGTTGACGGAACTTTTTTATCACATACATAAACCTCTCGAAATATAAAAAAAACGCATGTAACAGAACCTTTTCAAAACCCGGTAGAGTATAGTGATTGCTTCGAAGGATTTCTGGATAAGTAAGAGCCTATCTGTAATGCGTTTTCCTTCTTCCGGCGATATATGCACGCCAGAGTTGGGGATACATCTTTTGGGATGCATTTTTAAAGGGGCAGTATGAAATTTATAACACAGCAATTAAGGAGGAAAATTACTAGCATACGGAACAGTTCCATGTAGCTCCAAAGGAGGGTGATTCCATTTCTCTGTACGCGGCTAGGCTCGAAAGACTTCCGGATGGAGAGTCCAGGGCTAGATTTCAATAAGTTGAATTAACTATTGGAAAAGTTCCTGTATATGGTAGTTCAGAAGATAGCATATGACCTAATCAGGTGTATGGGTGTTGCTAATTTTTTCACGGGGATGCCGATGACTCCATTTAGGAACTAGTTGTTTAGAAACGAACTTGACAATGTTGCTTGGGAATCAAGTAGGCAATTTAGGGCTTTTGGCTAGCAAGAAAGGATGGTTTTTCTCCGGGTGTCAGGTAAGCATATTTTCTCCTCTGTTGATATCGTAGGGCAGAGGGAAGAAGAATACGGATGGACCAGGGGATTATTGTAATCGCCAATGGGTGATTATAGGTACAGTCCTTAGGTTAATCAAGGTTCATACAAGACTCACTATGGAGTAGAACAGTAAATTGCAAATATTGCGGAGGGATGGAACACGTTACGTTTGTGGTAAAGTAGGGCATTATAGGTCGCGATTGTCCAAGGCAAGTATGTTGTCCGACGACCTTTGGTTGAAACGAGAGTAAAGCTGGACAATTAAGGACAAGGAGGGTCAGATGCTCAAGTTGTGATAAAGAACACTTGGGTAGAGACTGTCCTAGTGAGGGAGGAATGGGTGGAAATAAGATACGTATCTATTGTTCCATGGAAGCAAGAAAACTCAAGCATCAGCCCACCCGTTAGGGATGGCACCCTGGGTTAACTTTAGTGAATGGGAGGACTTCCGTGGGCATGAATAACACGCTTGGGAGGCGAGAACGGCATGAAAGGAAAAGGAATAAAAATAGTGTAGGTAACAATAGTGGATACGTGCGAAAAATTGGTTATGCCCAAGGTTTCGCAGCACTTAATGAGGTAAAAGAAGTTATTGCATGTTAATGTGTTGTTTTTGTTTGGGGGGGGGAGTCGTAGTATATTCGATACGTTACTGAAAGACAGCTTGCAGTTTGTGCTGTTTAAAACCGACGATGAAAAAATGTGTTGGTTCAGCGATGGGCCCTGTTGACGCGCAGGCCCTCTTAAATCTGGGCGATAGGCATCCGCGAAACATTGGAAACAAAATTCGAATTTGAAGGCCTTCAATTCGTAGGCTTCTCTTCGGAATGATAAGGAGGATACTAGAATAATTTCTATGAGACGTCTTTTGGTAGATAGGAAGATTTGGCTGAATTATGAACTATGAATGGTGTAAGTGGGTAAAGGATAAAGAAAGGGTGTGGGGACACAGCTGAAAATAGACAAGTGGTGAAAAGAGAAAGAAGTGTGGTAGGGTACAAAGAGATGCTAAGTGAGTGGTGATCAGGCCTATTGCTTTTAAATATTTTCTTATTTTGTGGTTCCTTTGTTGTCTTTGGGCTAGTTTATATTACGTTCTTGGATATGTTATGCGAATTTGCTGTTAAAGTAATAAATTACTTTAATCGCTTTAGTATTATGCTTAGAGTCTTTGTTTTTTTGAATATCTTGTACTGAGTGTAAATCGTTTCTTCTTGGATATTTTTTTGGTTATAGTTGGGTCTTCTTCGGTGAATTCTTGTAGAAATCGGTGAGGTTTCTTAATTAGGTATTTTTTTATTGGTCGGTTTTCTTGGTTTGGGTAAAAACATTCTCATTTTCATGCATACAACGGCACTTCTGCTCCGCCAGCTAAAAGCCCAGCGGAGCTCGGAAATCTGGTGCGACTTATGTCTCTTCTGTTTTAAACATTTGGTCGATATCATCGTTCAATTCTCGATTAACCAGTTCCTGCATATTCCTTGCCCGTTCTTCTATGACAACGTTAATGGGACTTATCCCCAACTCCCGGTACAGCTCTTCCTGGCGTCTTCTTTCTCTCTTGTATGTAACTGTAATTAGGTACATAATTTTTTACTGCACCACTTGTAGTTTCCTATTTTGTGTCTTCTTCGAGACACACGGCAGAGAAGAAGCGGGGTATAGCAGCGTCGATCTTACAAGTACATTGTAGATCTTTTTCTTGTTGTTTTTTCGAAGATTTCTGAACATGAAAAACGCTTTGACTGCAGCTGTGGCCTTGGCGATTCTTTCTTTGACGTGCTTCTTGTACCCCGTTGAAGTAATCTTCATTCCGAGTACATTGCACTCCGTGGTGTATGAATAGCCTCTATCTTCCCCCCTTACTTCGTAAAGTAACCTCCTGCCTATGAGGACTACTTTGAACTATTTCTGGTTCGTGCGAATTTTCCACCGGGCCTCGTAGGTGTTAAGGTTTTCAATTTCTGCTGTTGTCATACTAGCTTGCCAAGGCACATTCCCCCATGGACAAGTGAGTATCTAGGTGAAATCATCAGCGAATTGAATGTTGAGGGAAGTGGGGCTTACAGAGGTTGGGACATCAGCGGTGTAAATCAAGTAGGGAGTGGAAGACACGCACCTCCCCCCCCCCCCTGTGGGAGGCCCGCAGTGAGCGGAAACTTTGGTCCGTTTGTGCCCCCTAAACTGATATACGCCGCTCTTTCCATGAGATAGTTACAAAGAGTTCTTTCTAAGTTTCCACTTAGGCCCAGTCTTAAGATCTTGTACTGCATTCATCGTTGCCTACAGCTTATAAAACGCTGTTGATACATCCCGACAAACAATGTCCACATAACTTCTTTCCCCTTTTGCTTGGGCTAGCTTTTCCGTGATGATATTAATCGCCATCTCTGTACTTCGCTTCCTCCTAAGCTCAAATTGATGTGGGTTGAAGAGGGAGTTCTCCTCCAGATGAGACACCAATCTTCGGTTGAGTATCTTCTCGTAGAGGTTTCCGACAAATTCTATGGGTGAAATTGGCCGGTAGCTCTCCTTCAATGTCGGGTCCTTTCCGTGCTTAGGCAAGAAAATCATCTTAGCCGTTTTATTATCATCTGGAAAGTATCTCGTGTTCAGAGCGTCGTGTTGCATTCAGGAAACTAATGCATTCCTGATGTTTATTTAATACAATAATTTCAGCTCACTGTATAAATACTTCATGTATTCGGTCTATCTGTAGGTAGAGATGGTTCTATACTCGAATTTAGGGATACAAACCCTATCTGCGTTGATGAGATGGTTATTGAGGTCGTCGAGTGCCTCGTCCAAGTTGGGGGAATCGTAGGCCTTTAGAAGGCGCGCGTACCGTGTCCAGTCTCGGGATAAAATAAGTCTCATGTGAGTCTATTAATTCTCGCCTCGCAGACCCGGTAAAAAAAAGTTGTAAAAAGAATAAAAAAAATAGGAGTTACAGTTAGTAACGTTGCCTTTGTTGAACACTTCAACAATACTTGTATCCAACATGGTCTTACCAAATAACACACACACACACACACACACACACACATATATATATATATATATATATATATATATATAATCGAAAATCACATAACACCATGATATATGATAGATGTATTTAGAAGCCCAAAGAAATTAAAACTGGTAACACAACCCGGAAAACCGCTAAGTAAATTAATTACGTGGACCATTAAAGCTTAAGAAAGAAAATGGGAGAATTATAGAAACGGACAATAGGACAAACTATTTTACCGTTATATGAAAATGAATAAAGGAGTTGGATTTGAACCTGTCATCAAGCGCTCTTCGCTAAAATGACCACGACGCTTTAATAGTCCACGTAATAAACTTCATAGCGTTTTTCCGGGTTGTGTTACGTGTTACCAGTTTTAATTTCTTTGGGACTTTAAATATATATATATATATATATATATATATATATATATATATATATATATATATATATATATATATATATATGTATATATATATATATATATATATATATATATATATATATATATATATATATATATATATTTCCTGTTTAAACTTAACCAATTGTTTTAAATTTCGTCATTATTCTGCGAACCGTAGACTCGTTGGTTGCTTCATTTATCAGACGAGTAAAGGTTCTGACAAGACCAGATGGTGAACTCGCCAAACAACCTCTCGTTTATTGTCTACCTCAAAAATGTACCAACAGTCATGAAAACCAGGTTCACATAATGATATTTGGGGTCAGAAGAGAGGGCCACATTATGCCCGCGTTTATTTTATTGGAAGGCTTCATCAAGTACCTGAAATAGTTGGTGTTGCCCTGGATTCAGGAGGTGGCCGTTGGAAGGCCGTAGGTGTAGTAACGGGACTCTGCTGCCACACATACGGCAATTACCGACACATCGGCGTAACAACCACCACGCTCTCAAGAAAGCTCACAGCTCACCTACAAATGAGGCTTTAGAAGGCCATAAAGACGACTATTATTTCACCCCACTGACCCAAAGCATCATTGAATAAAATACTAGTATCATCTCTCGCAAAGCTGACCTCGTCCCATCTAAAATGGCAATGGCAAGCCTCATTGGTAAGGAAAACCCATTATTAACATACAAATTCAGCCAGGAACATTCCTGCCCCTGTCTCGTAACGGCCACGCAACTAGGTAGCACACGCACTTTTCCCCAACCTCGCCAAATTGTCCCCTATACTTACCTTACTATATTACTTGCCGTACTTTACCTACTTCTACCAACTCTTTTCCACCCTTGCCCACATATTTCCTAAGATATAATTTCTTTCTTTTTGTTTGATTAAAATTGAAATATTTTTTTCTTTGCTTGCTATGTATCCTGAAGATGACCTGGTAGGGTCGAAAGACGTCATATAAATAAAGAAAAAATTAATTTATGCGCTTTTTTGAACCAAACGAATTCATGTCTGGCGCCTTGAATTTAATAAATCATATATATATATATATATATATATATATAGTTTTTTAAATATTTTGATATACAATTAGTTAATTACTTTTTGCAGGTTCTTTTAGGACTTATTGAATTATGCTAAACAACCCCGTTTAAATAATGTGAAGCACACGTTTATCTGTATAGAAGCGAGAAGAGAGGGGTCTATAAAATCCAAATTTAGAACCCCCAATGGGGCCATATGTTTTTTTTTAATGCTATCAAACGGCTCAAAGAAAAGGGCAGTTGTCTTCCAAGAGTGAGTACTACCCTGCATAGATCAATGAGAAACCCAAACCTCAAGAACATGATGAACAAGATCGGGCGAAATCAAGGAGGAAAGCCAGACAACTTACTCTGTAGGCCTAGCCAATTGACCCTGCAAAAAGTGCTGAAACTTCGTCTATTCAGGATAGCTAAAGGGCATCTGCTTTCCAACCTCACCTAAATGAAGGGGGTCGAAACGGAAAGGTGCTCCTAAAAGGGCTCATTGATGACTCGCCTTTAAATTATTTTTATTGTTTCGCTTTCTTTTTATTTGTCTCTTTCCTTTTCTCCTCTTTTCCCCATTTTTAATCATCTCTACTGAGCTGTGAAAATACATCTCTACTATATATAATTACTAGCCAAGAACAATTTTATAAAAATATCTCTTAAATGTTAAAAACATTTACTTCTACGACTTAAACCAAAGGATTCCATATAAAAATTATACACTTTTTATTGTTAATTCACAAAAAAATTAATATATTTATTTTTAAATAAAATCAATAAATAAATTCTTAAATTGGATGGCAGAAGTTCACACTATTATCCCTTACAAAACTATAAAAAAAGGAAAACTTTCAGCTTGTCAAATTCTTATATATATATATATATATATATATATATATATATATATATATATATATATATATATATATATATATATATATATATATATATATATATATATATATATATATTGGGTTGAAGAATAGGTTCTTGCGGTTTTATCAAATTTATTCATTACAATTAACCATTTTAGAAAAACTTCATTTTTCATTGATAACAATATGCAATTTAATCAATAATGTATTCTCCGTTGTTATTTACAACTTCTTCCCAACGTTTAACTAGTTTTTTGATGCCTCTATAATAACAATCTCTGGATTTTGAGTCGAAGAATTCGTCTAACCAAGTTCTTAATTCAACATCACTATTAAACGAAACGCCGTGCAAATTGTTGGAGAGCGATTGGAACAGATGAAAATCCGATGGAGCTAAGTCTGGCGAATATGGAGGATGAGACAGGATTTCCCAATTAAGCGTCTGGATGGCGTCTTTTGTCATGTTGGCAATGTGAGGACGAGCATTATCATGTTGCAGAAGGACTCTTTAACGTCGATGAGGTCACTTTTCACGAATAGCTTCGGCGAGTCGATACATTTGTTGAACGTAGAGTTCTGCATTGACAATCTCGTTGTTCGCAAGGAGCTCATACAGATTGATGCCTTCACAATCCCACCACACACATAGCATCGTCTTTCGTGGATGAAGTCCTTGCTTTAATCGCGAAAGTGGTTTTTTATTGGGGCTAAGCCATTGTTTTCGATGGTTCATGCTGACATAAACACACCGCTTTTCGTCGCCAGTGATGATGCGGTGAAGAAATCTGTCCTTATATCCACGAGTAGCCTTGTGACGAGCAAGCAAACCTGCGGCGTGGAGCGTTGAAGTTTGTTGCTTTCGCTCAAAGCGTGCGGAACCCATGCCCCAAGTTTTTGAGCTTTCCCCATCGAATGAAGGTGATTCACTACAGTTTTCTGATCACACGCCAATTGTACAGTCAATTCTCTAGTCGATTGACAAGGATTTTCATAAAGAAGGTCGTTCAATCGATCTTCATTCAACTTAATAGGGCGACCAGAACGTTCTTCGTCATTAAGATTGAAGTGACCGTTTTTGAAACGTTAAAACCACCATTGAGCTGTCCTTTCTGATAAAGCATTTTCCTCGTACACAGCACAAATATCGCGACGAGCTTTGTCTACGTTTGCATTGTTCCAGTCTCGAATGAAAATGTGCCTTTCTTTCAACTCAACATTCCATTTTGAGGGTACAGAACAAAAACTAAATTAACAGAACTTTTAAATAAACCGCAATAACTTATTACTCAACTTCAAGACGTAGCCTAAGCAAAAGCCTAATAATCTACGCTGTTAAGAGACGTAGCCAAACCTTTGCAAATTTTGCTCTCATTATTTACTATTGTTTCTTAATATGTGCACAAATCACGTCAACAAAACTTAAATCAACACAACATTATAAAAAACGCAAGAACTTATTCCTCAACCTAATATATACTTAACGATTTTTAATATCGGTTTTTTTAGGAACCTTTTGATGTATTGCTGTAGAGTCAACGGTATTTGAGAGCATATAGAGTAAAGTCTTAGTTGAGTCAATGTTAAATGACATGGAGTACTGGAGCCGGGTATCAAAATGCCGACATCATGGCTGTTGCTCAATGCTCTGTGAACACTGTCAATGCTGTAAGACCTGACATGGGTTATTGCAACGGAGACTAGGAAGCTGTAGCAATTAGAAAGGAGCCAAGCAGACCAGAGTTCATCTAACAACTGCAGGATAAGGTGATGGAAGAAGGCCAAAACAATTGAATCTGGGCTTTGGTGAGAGAAATGGGTGTCGTAGTCGCCACTATGAAGCTGGTCGTGAAAGCAGACCTTCGCTTCTAGTTCTGCAAGGGGAGCAAGGGACAAATTCTGACAACAATGGCCAAGAAAAACCGCTTTACGAAGACATAGAAGCTCCTGAGTATGTCAAAGAATCCTATTGACCCGGGGAGATCTGGTTCTTCTCGGATGAAAAGAACTGCCAGGAACAATTGCACAACAAGGAGCCCACAGATGGCTTGCCTATTATTCATGTGACGTTCCACGTATGATGAACAAGTTCCGCCAAAGTGTGATGGTCTATGGGTGTGTCTCTAATAAAGGTGACGCCATGCCGCCCCATATTTTTTAGCAGGATCTTAGATTCAATTCTGACAGTTATCTGGAACTCCTGGAGACTGTGGCCAAACCCTGGCTGATAAGGGTTGGTGCTGGAAGGTCATACCTTCCGAAAGAGTCAGAAGTGATTGCTAGAGAATTTCTACAAGTTCACAAGTCCCATTTTCTGGTATCCTAGTTAACACGATTGTAAACCCACGGAGTATTATGTCAGGGACTGGTTGAGAAAGACACCAACTGCTCTGCCGGCAACAGCAAGGCCGATCTGATGGTTACGATCAAGATTTTCGAAGATCTTCTAAGGAACACAGTGAGAAACGCATGCGTCAAGGTCCGGTGCCATCTTAAAGCCGTAGTGGAATCTTGGGGCTGCTGCTTTGAGTGAACTGTTATCTCCCAGCCATAATCTAGGATGATATTTTTTAATTTTTAAAATACATTTATTTTTGGCGATATATTGTGGGTGAAGGGGCTGTGTTCTTTTATACATACATATATGGCATGAGATCGTGGACCTTATTCAAACACGGTAACAAGAAAGAATCTTTGTAAGTCATCTAAGTATTTTCAACTGATTTAAGACAATTTTGCATCGTTGAATACGGAAATGATATTAGTTTCCTCAGATTAGGTCAAGGTTTGTGTTTACTCTAATTAAAAAAAAATCATATCTTAAAACTAAATCGATTACAGTTTGGTGATATTTTCGGCTTAATTTTGTTAATATTTCTCATCTGAAATAGACTTTTAAGATAATAAACATCGTATTCTAACACATTTATTAAATGTTAAAGTTGACTAGTGTACATTGATAACGGTAATTACATATAAATTGGACATTTGGTCATCATTGTTCAGAATTCAACGCATGAACTTTTCTTTCTTCAAACTTCTAGTATGCTCAGCGGTAGGGATGTCTCTCTTCAGAGACCAACAGTAATTAGCCATCAGGACTGCACCCCAGCGTCCCTCATACCTGGTCTCCATCCTTTTCAAGTCAAAATGGACTATTTCCCACTTCTCACTCGCTCATTGATCCCCGATTCTCAGGAAACCAATCCATAGTTTGGAATAAGTAATGCACTTTTATACCTATGTTGCATCCGATGTTTCTGAAAACACTCAGTATATTGGTGAAAATTCGGTAGTGTAGTTCTTGGCTTTCTTGTTGCCAAAAGGTTCTTCACGGCCAGAACAAAAGTCTTCCACGCTTCGAGTCTCACTTCGTTAATTGAGGTTTCAAACTCTGGATCTCTGTTGAGCTGACGGATTTGAGGACCGTCAATGATGCCAGCTTTCAACTTCTCCATTGCCAATCCTGGAAAAGCGTGGCACAAGTAAGTTAAGCAGCCATCATCCTTGTCTAGAGCTTTTGTGAACTGTTTGATCAAGCCGAGTTGGATGTGCAGCGGTAGGAATAGTATGCTGCTTTGTCCACCAGAGGGTTGTTTATGACGTTACTTGCTGTGCAAGGAGGCATTTACTCCCATAAAGACCAGTCTTAATTTGTGTACTACTGAGCTCAGTCGTTACTATCCCACATGCAAAGAAAACACGTACCTGGTAAATCCGGTGTGTTGTCCCAACAGATAGTTCACCATCTTCAGGTCAACACAAATCAACCACTCATGCTGATGATAACGAATTTTATCCCGCACGAACTTCACTGCTTCATACTTCACCTTCATCATAGTCAAGTGAGTGAGGGATATAAATGCAACTGGTGGTCATTGTACAGTAGAACACAGGACAGGAATCGCTTGCTGCTGACACTGAACATTCTCCAAACTTCAGGTTGGTAGTGTGGCACTCCAAGATTATGCAGAACCTATGCAATATCGGTACAGTATACTAAGTCATACTTTTCAGAGAAAAAACGGAGGTACTCTTCATATTTTTTGCGGTAGAAGGTGAGGCGAACACTGTTAGAAAATTTTTCCCTTCAGTCTTGATTTCAACAGTTCGGCAGAGAACTTTGACAAGCTGAGATGGCAAACTAGATCATTTATTTCCTTTTAGGCAAAAGGATGTGGAGCATCATCATCAAATACCGCTTCTTCTTCTTCTCTTTCTTCTTCTTCATTTTCTTCAAAACAGTAGGAGTCTTAGTCACTTATTTCAGGAAGTTCTCTTAAGACGGGTACTGGAATTTCATCACACTGAGCTACAGGACAACGTACTGAGTAAAGATCAGAATACTTGAAGCTGCTCCAGTTCTTTCACTTGATCCCAGTCAATTCCATAGCGCGTAAGTAGCAGTAGGACTCATGGCTTGTCGGCTCTCTATAAACCGTGGGAATTCCAAACTTCAGTCAACTCTTCTTGCCCTTGGTCCAACGACGCAGATACTCCGTGTAAGTCTTGCATACCATGTGCAGTGCCCAAACCTTATCTTGGTCATCAGGTTTCATACAGAAATGAGCATGGCGAGCACGCTTTATGGAACTTGTGAGTTGATTACTGTTATGAATGACGGTCTATTGGCAGAAGATGTAGCAGAATCGACACGCCTTATTTTTGCAAGATCTTCTTGCCAAATCCATTTCTTTCATCTGCAAAAAGAAAAATACCAGTTAGTCAAAAGTTCCCGCATCTAAACGCTTTAGAATTCGTTTATTTAGAGGAATAAGAATAAATTACATTATATAAATAGAAAATTCCCGTACATGTAATTTTTTTTTTAAAAACATCATGTGGCGATAAGTCAAAAGGTTGACCTGAATAAATAAAAGCAATGTGATTTTTGGATTCAGTATATCAAAATTGTCTTAAATCAGATAAAAAAATAGACAGTATAGTTGGTGTTTTTAATGTAATATAAAGGCGTTTCGAAGTGTGTAGTAATTCGCTTCCTAAAAAAGATCACGTGTGAAGCGATGCAAAGGTTGTAGAACTCTATTTTTTGCATCCTCCCATACCTGAGGTTAAAATGACGGTCTTCATGGAACATTACCCGAGCCACTATCTGACTGCTTGGTCCATGGATGAAGTATAATGTTACTAAATTAAGTAGGTAATCTGTTTTAGGTGTCGCTTTGTGTCCCCATCATCCTTATCAGAATATTTAAAAAACAACTTCCGTATGGAAATTAGTGCAAAAATATTTTTTTTTATTTTTAGCAACGCTTAATATAAGAATAGAAATTTTCTATCCTGAATATTTCAAATTGGGATGAGAGTCCTTATATTTAGCGAGCAACTGTTATTTAATATCCTTTAATGGAGGGCATATGTGTGTGTCTGACAATATCTATTGACTTGATATGTGTGTTGGTGTGTAAAGATATGTACGTTTTTATTTTTTTCCAAGAGATAGGCTGAATTTTCGTGGTTAACTAGGACTAATCCAGGTAAATATTATTTTTGTATTTATTTTTCTAGGTAAATGCTTGGAATTTCCCTATACTATTCTCTGTAGTGGATGGATAGGAACACGTAAATCTTAAGTTGCGAGTCGTAGGAGAGTATGTTTTACCATACTCATGGATGACTAAAATAGGCAAATAATCTTAATTGGTTAATGGTTATTTAATAATCACAAGAGACACTAAAAGAGGTCTTGGATTGAGTTTGAAATTTTCGCTGGTCTATATATTCCTTCCTTTTAACTAGTTTCTCTCCTCCCTATTTTCTAGTTTTTTTTTAAACGAGCACAATAAAGAACACGTTGTTAAAAAGAGCACTACAATGAGCAAGTTCCTAGAAAAGCATACTCAGGAAGAAGTTTTAAAAAATAACACAATCAAAAGCAATTTCTTAAAAGAGCACAGAAAGGAACCAGTTCCTAAAACAGCACATTTAAGAAAATTTTGTTAGGAGAGAAGATTCGGGAACAAATTCTCAAACTAGCAAAAGCATAAACAAGTTTCTAAAAGCACATTCAGGAACTAATTTCTCAAATATCACAACAAGAAACCAGATCGAATAAGAGCCTCCCAAGTAAGAGCTTCTTAAAAGAACACAATCAAGAGCAATTTAAAAAAAGAGAACCATGAACTAGTTCTAAAAATGCACATCTAAGAAAACTTTCTTGACGGAGAACATTTAGGAACAAAGGTTGAACAAGTTGCTAAAAGAAGGCATCCAGTAACAGGCTCTTAAGAAAACAAATGTCTCCACTTAAATGTATTAAAACCCTCTTCCAGAAAATTTCCGACATTTGTTGTATTAACTGAGGGTCAAGTAAAACGGTCACTGCTTTTTCAAACTGGAGAAATTCAAAACGGGCATAAACAGTCTATTAAGGAAGAAAAGCGATTACAGAGTATACAATAGTATATTGAGGTTTTATGTATGAAAAGGCTTAGGAATATTTTAAATGTTGCAGAAGCAAAAACTGATTCCAGGATACTGAAAATAAAATAGTTATGATATCTTTACATTTTTTCATACATAATTATGTAGATGCCTATTACGAGTAGGTATATTAATTTAAAAATAATTTTTGGACCTTTATTTCACTTGGAATAGTTGATCTTGCACCATTTCTTGCTCCTCGATGGGCGCGTCGTATGTGCATTTGAGGTCCTCGTTAAGGATGCCTTCTACATTTAGCAGGGAATTATAGCCTTTTTGGAATTTCGTTTTCGGTTGAGTGAATTGCTTGTAGTTCATTTTCCTGCCGTCTTAACCGAAGCCTTTTTAGTCGCGAGCGACTCAACATCACACTATGTCGGTCAATCGGCACCCGTTTTCATTTTATTCTAACGAGATATGAAAACTTTATATTTTTTTACATTCTCTTTCGAATGATATAATTGCCAAAGTCCTCCCAATGTTAGGGCAGGAATTATTTTGTTTGAGAAATAACATCATAACTATTCAGCCGATTCTAATGAAATTTGAAACCCTTATGTTGTTTTACATTCCCTTTTAGGTGATATAATTGCCAAAGTCCTCTCAAAGTTAGCCCGAGAATTATTTTGTTTTGGAGTAAACATCATAACTATCCTGGCCATTCTAACGAAATTTGCAATCCCTATGTTGTTTTATATTTTCTTTCGAATGATATTATTAACAAGGTCTTCCCAAGGTTATGCCGGGAATTATTTTATTTTTGGTAATAACATCATAACTAATCTTCCGATTTTAACGAAATTTGAAAACCTTATGTTGTTTTACATTTATATTTATATTTTTTTACATTCTCTTTCGAATGATATAATTGCCAAAGTCCTTCCAAGGTTAGCCCACGAATTATTTTGTTTGGGCAATAACATCATAACTATTCGGCCAATTCGAACTAAATTTGAAAACCTTCTATTGTTTTACATTCTCTTTCAAATTATAAATTTGTTAAGGTCCTCCCAAGGTTAGTCCGGGAATTATTGAAAGTTTTAAAGGTCGTAAGGACCTAAATCAGAATAAGTGAGACCATACGACTTCTTGGTGAGCAGACCTTGGTTTCTACTAACTTATGAAGCCGCTCATTTTTTTTTCAGAATGTCAATTAAATTATTTAATAGTCTATAAAACCAAAACTATTCTTTTGGTTTCACAAATAATAATAAAATTACAATTTCTTTGTATGAATAGAAATTAGGTAGTTTACGTAAATATGACATTTTTGAAGTGAATCTAAGCCGTATTAAAAAAAATAGAAATCCCTCATTTGACAAGCTCGACCCAAAAAGTTGCCCATGGCTAATCTAAAATAATAAAATGCTTCTTAAAAACTAAGCCTACAACTGAATTATTTATGCCTTTACTAATCAACATTAGGAAGTGCCATTGATAACTTAAAAGATCTCTTACTCTTTTTCTCTCCACATATATAAAAATATTTTTGTATCCGAATTTGTGCACGTTAACATGTCTGTTTACATGCGTGCGAACACCCCGTAACAGTTATATCAATGGGTGAGATTACGCTATGAAATTAAGGTAGACGCTGTTATAAATCAATCTAAATTGGTCAATGACAATTACGTATGTTCGTGGGGGAGCGAAAGGTCAGTCATAAAATCGAGATGCCCTTTTAATAGGCTTGCCATGCCGTAAAAGCTTTGTAGGCCTGATTACTTATCCAAGGTTCGGCGATCACTGTTGGTAGGGTAATCGTGACTATAGTGTATTTAAATGAATATTGATCCAGGGCAGATCGGTGAGTATAGCGCTGTAATGAATGGAACAAAATACTAGTTGAATGCTGGTGGAAGTATATGTGTGTAGGAGGGAGAGGGGTAGGAGATCGTATAAGGAACAATTGTCAAGTTGGTTGCCCAAGCTGGGAATTTTCACTTAAGAAAAGGGTACTTATTGGGGTGAAGTACTTGATATGGCAGCAGATTTCTACATCTAGGTAGCGAGTTTAATCCCAGCGAGAGCGAACACACCCAAATATTCGTTCGTAGGGAGCTAGTCACATATTGACATTTCGCTGAACATGTTGGCTGGGTGCAGATATATAACCAATACACAACACTGATGCCTTTTCCATCTTCCTTGATACGCACACACAACACACCACTCTTTTCGCATCAGAACCTACCCAAGGAGCTTCTTTATAATCACTTGCCTGACACGGAACGGATGTCCCTTCCTTGGGCCACGAAGAGTCGCTTAGGGGAGAGGGTATATACAGCAATACAACTCTGTATGCATCTTCCTTCCTTTCAAACGAGGACCATCCATCCCCTGGTGTCTAGACGTTTGCTAGCGATTGTCATTCTTAACTTTATGGGCATTACATTATCCCGTCGGGGGAATTTATCCAAGATTAAAATTGTTCGGGTGACGTAGTTAACTAATTTAAATAATTAGGATCACATAAAAGTCCTGATATTTTCTTTACTATTGGAGTATCAATTGCGTGGAATGAACCTTCACCAAATCATTGACTTGATTCAAAAGTACAAACAATCGGATGATTTTGATTATATATTAATCTGCGCTGAATCAAAATGTACACATTGCAATGTATTTAGATGATATTGAGATTAACTAGGTCACTTTTACTTAGTCATCCATCGGGGTTAATGAAAATCGGGTGTGGTTAATAACCGGATGGGATCCCGAATCAGGGCGACTGCACAGATGCAGCCTATCGCTGTGGATAAATGTAGTTAAGAGCCTGTGGCACTCGAATTGCAAGTAAAGTAGGCTGCTGGCACCCAAATTGCAGGATAGAATAGGAACAGCGAGAAACCCCCACAAATTCTTGCCTGGTTGATCTATAAAATGTCATGTAATAGATAGTCAACCAATGACAGATAGAGATAAATAATTATATCATATTGTATATTTATTAAGAAAATATGAATAGAGAAAAGCGGATCTCCAGATTCTCTCAAGTGGCCACACACAAACATACGCATGCTAGGAAACAGCTGCCAGACCGAAAGGTCTCAGTGATAGATAACAGGGAAAAGCTGAAAAAATACAGGGTAATGTATGCCTTGACCGGTTAAAATTTCCAAGGAACTGTGAAAAGCAGGCGATCTCTTTGATACAAGATAGGCCCTAAACATGGACAAATATGTGGGTTTATTAGTTGCACATAATTCTTGTAGCTCCGTCCAACGAAGGAACTAACGAACATTCTTGATCCAACGGCCAAGTGTAAGGGAGTAAAGCTTTCAAATCAGGAGTGGAGCCCCGAAGGCCGACCAGTCCGTTGTGCTCACTGACACCGGTAACTCTGCAGCCGAAATGTTTCTCTAAGAGTTCCACGATGGTTAACAAGTATACTGCGACGCGGAAGCTCCTCCTATAAAATGATAATATTAATGTAGATCAGTTTCGAGAATAAAACAACGAATGAGGAGGATTTAGGAGCAGCAGGAGGCCCCGGAGTTGTTGGAACTTGGCCCACCAACGTGTGGACACGCCATGGTCCCTCGTCAACTCCTGACCCACTGTCTTGTAGATGTCTTTGACTAGACAAAGACTAGGGAAGTCAACCCCTGATGCAAAATCTGCTGTGGGGACCCGCACTAGGCGAGCGTTATTGCACGGACGACTCGGCAGTCTCTTGTATCACTCCTCAATGGCTGGTCGTCTTGGACCACTTTGCCACCAGCCCAACTATAGAGTGCCAAGATAGTGGGCTGAGCATTTTTTGTGCACGTTTCACTCTATTGCAACTCATTCGTTTTAGGGGCATGAAGTGATTGGAAAAAGGATAGGCCAAATCAGCTCTTTAAGGAACAGTGGCTTGGAAATGAGGTTTGGAAGGTCACACGAATGGGCATGATTCAACGTATCTTCTCTACCTGACCACAAACATATACATGTGCCATACTTCCTTCTACTCCTCTATCTAAGCTAAGCCATCTTAATTCCTTAATATTTGGAACATCAAAGCAAAATTGATGCGTAACTTTAATTCCAGAAGACGCCAATGTCATGGCAATCAACCTTCTTTTAATCAATCTTCGATCAGGAATTGAGTCTTTTTTATCCGGTAACTGTCGAAATAAAAGGCTGAAAGGGCCATGGCAACAGAATTTCTAAAGTTTGCCCTCTTAAAAATCACCAAAGCTGCCGAAGTTTGCTTTCTTTTACGAGACTGAATTCTGACTATTGGCAAATAGCTGTTCCGAGGTTCGGATAATAGCAGGTCTTTCTAAACTAGCTTTCGTGTCAACGTAGGTTCCTGATAAGTTGACTGCGATCATAATTGATAAAAGGAATCGCAAAATTTATATTAAGCTATTTTGTAAGTATGCATAATTTAATTTCCTTCCATTTACATACATCTTTATCAATAATACTGTATTTTTAAAGTAGTAAAATTTAACAGTAAATAAATGAAATTTAATTAAATTAAGATCAATTGGAGTTTATTAAGTTATTGCGCTCTTTATGCAACTGTGATTGCACATAAGAAAAATATAATAATATTAAAAATATGTAACAATAGTTTTGTTTATATGTATTTTTTGCCGCTGAGTTAAAATATTACTTCAGATTTGGCATATCATCAGTATCTTTAAGTTTTTTTAGATTTGCATTTGGTCCTTATACTGGGTATCCCCAGATTGAGTGCGTATTTTGATAAAATGAAAAACTTTTATGAAAAGTTCTTGTTGAATTATGTTCATCATGTTCAAATTGTGCTCTACACAAAATTGTAGTGTTCAATTACAGTGTGTTCTAAAATTTTAATTTGTTTGTCAATCCTTTTCATAATCCCGTCTTGATGGATGCTAAAAAGAAGAACAAAAATTTATGTTTATTTTTCCGGATCAATTATGATCACAAAAGATTCTTTTTTATAAATATTGAACGCGACTCTGTGCAATTTTGTATTGGGCATATTAAGTATCTGAATGGCCTTTGTCACCGAAGTTCTTAGTTCATTTTCAAACATTTGTCGAATTTGTTAAGTTTTGTTGGGGTCAATCTTTTTCCGTCCTCTTCCTTTCTCATCATGTACGGAACTGGTTCTTTTAAATTTATTCACAACTGAACGGATTGAGTTTAATGTAGGTCCAGGTTTTCTACTTCATGAAATTTCGCTCCTCTGATGCGCGCTATCACAACAACAATCGGCTCTTCTGTATTCATTATTAAACGGTTCTGAAGAGGATGGAAAACAAATTGAAATTATGGGACACAATGTACTTGGAACACTAAAATTTTGTGAAGAGCACAATTTGAACATGATGAACATAATTCAACAAGAATTTGTCATAAAAGTTTTCATTTTCATCAAAATGCGCAGTCAATTTGGGGATACCTGGTATAAGCAATCTTCTCCTAGTGCGATATGTGGGGTTCGATCTATTCCGATTTTGTAAGGATATTGAGACAGTAACATGGGTATTTTTACGTAATACAACGTGTTAAGGAAGTTTAAAAAAATAAGAGTAAAAAATAATGGAAAATATTCACCGGAACTTTTCTCGTATTATATTGCAATTTCGTTTCCGATGGCTGAACGGCCGGTTACTCGAGTGAGTAGCCTGTGACATCTTCAGGTTTACGATATCCTTTGTTTTGTTTTTAGAAAAAGGGATGAAAAGAGAGGGGGGAGGGGAAGGCAGAGGGCGAGAGAGAGGGGGGGGGCAGGGGGGTGGATGGAGAGTTGGGGAGAGGGATGGGTGAATAGTGGAGGGAGGAAGATGGGGGAGAGGGAGGGGGGAGAGGGTGGTGTGGGGGAGATATAGGTGGGCGAGAGAGTTGGAGAAAATGGGGGAAGAAGGAGATAGAGGGGGAGAGGGAGGGTAGAGGAGAAAGAGCGGCGAAGAAGGAAAGAAAGGGGGAGATGAAGGGTGAAGGAGAAAGAGCGGGGAAGAAGGTGGGAGTTAGAAGAAGGGAGAAGGCAAAGAATGCAATGGAAATTCATGCGTTTAATTGTTCACTTTTTAAAAGAAAATTAAAAATATTAAAAAATCACGTTGTATATATATATATATATATATATATATATATATATATATATATATATATATTTTAAAGGCCTACAGGAATGAAAACTGGTAGCACATGCCGGAAAAACGCTAGGGAAAATATTATTACGTGTACTATTAAAGCTTAAGAAAGAAAATGGGAGATATAGTACCATGAAAATAGGGGCAAACTATTTTAACAGTTATAAAATAATGAATAAAGGCGTTGGATTTGAACCTGTGTCCTCAAGCGCTCTTCGCTAAAATGAAGACCATAGTATATTTCGCCTTTATTAATTTTCTTTGGAAATTTTCCATTTTTCTTATTATCTTTTTTAGGTCATCTTGTAGATGGTAAACAACTTCTCTTACCTTCATATCTTTTTTTAAATGAAATATGTTCGGTAAAAACCAAACTTGACTTTAATTACTGTGCTTTCGATCTATGCGATCAATTCAGTGTCTTTCGTCCTTTATCGGTGAAGAATAGTCGAGTCCGAATAAAAATGGGAATGAAAAGAAAACGGATTTTAGGGAATATTTATTCTTCATCATTTGAACATTATGTCAAGGGAACAGGCCACCCAGGTGTGGGCGGAATTTAAAAAAAACTTTAATGATCGATTCCAGCCGGTAGCCTGGATGTTGATAGCTGGCTTTTCTTCGTTAATTAAGATGGCTTTTAATGTGTTCACTCTAGCTTTATTTCCTTGTTTTCTTTTGATTGTGGTGTTATTAACCAATATATCCCTGGTTAAGCTGATGTGATGTACAGTCTCCATATGACTTTGGGGGGCTCCACGTTGCAGGTGCATTGTCAAACGCCTCAAAAGTGTGATGGTAGTCATACCAACATATTTTGAGTTGTTATGGAGCTTGCAGTCTTCATTCGTGCAGGCAAACTCGTCAACTATGTTCGTAGATTTCAGGATCGAAGAGTTTTGGCAGATGTTGTTTTTCATGATGAGATTGTCAACTTTTGTCGTTTTATGATATATAATCAGCTGAATCTTGCCCGTTTGCTTCTTAACTTTAATGTTGCAGTTAACAATCTCCTTGATGTTTTTTTCGCCTATTTTGTAGACCGATGACATTTGATTTCTATAATACAGTTTGATGTAATTTACTGCTTCCTGGTGTCTTTCCGTTTCATCCGTGTCTTTAAATTGCCTTCTTAAGAATGATTGAAATTGTTTTTCAATCCTGCTGTTCGGGAAACCGTTGTTCACAAGGGTTTATTTTATGCGGGAGATCTCTTGATGAACAGTTCCCACAAGGAATATTCTGGACGGACGCGGAATAGGAGGTAGAGTCGCAGGGAAGCTCATAGCATACTCCAGTCTTTTTTAACCGATTGTAAGGCAAAGTTCCGTTAGTTCAGTTAAATAAACGAATCCTGCAAGTAGGGGAGCTCCTTACCCAAAGAAGGCCCATGGGGTCGGCCCCACAGGAAAACAAAAGGGTCCCCTTTCACACCGTAAGAGGGTGGGACCAAACCGACGAGGGTAACGGTCATGCAGTCGATCTTTGGAGTCCTAAATAATTCGATACTACTGCTAATTGAAACCCCCTCTGGGTACGCAGCCATCTGCGCTACCATGGAGGACGTGGAAAAGTTGGTCTTAGAAGAAACTAAGAAAAGCCTTAACAAGATCGGTCTGGAAGCCACAATTCCATAAGAGATATTGGTTCAACTAACTATAATCATGCGACAACTAGACCCATTCTTTACTGATAAATCCACTGAGGAAATTAAAGAAGAATTAAGTGCCAATTATAAATGGGCAAATATAACAAGAGTGGAGAAATTCCGCAATGCGCAGAACATTGTAAAAGTAGTCTTCGCCAGCATTGAAATGGCACGAAGAGCTTTGAGCGAGGGACTGCGAGGGTTCTACCTTAGGTGTTTACCCAATCAAATTGAGGCAGAAGAGTTTATCCCGATCAACTGATGCTTCAAGTGTTACGCGGTCGAGCAACATACTAGGAGAGACTACCCCCTGACAGGTATCGGCTGCTCCAACTGCTCCAGACTCGGGCACGAGTGGAAGGAATGCATAGCAGATAAACCGCAATGCTAAACTGCAAGGAAGAACACAAAGCTATGGCCATGAGATGCCTCGTCAAGAAAAAAAGCAATTAAGGATAAAAATGAAAAACTGAAAAAAAGGAGGCAAAGTCAAGGACATTCCTGGAGCCAGCGACGAAGCCAAGAAAATTTGAAACCAAAGCAACGACTCTACAAATGCCGAAGGAAGGGACAGAAATTATGACTATGATCATGTTTGCATATCTAGCAAACGGGGCTCACCCTGGAACGTTTGCGTCGGAATTAAACCATCTTCTGCAGATGAACGGAGTGAGAAAGAAAATAGGGTTTCCATTGAACCCCGCGTCTCAAGAAATATTGAAAATACAATTCGCCGATGATGCAAAGGAAAATAGTAGCAAAGAAATAACAGAAAAAGAAGAGGAAGCACCAAAAAAGATAACAATAATCGAATATACCCCCAAGGAAGAATC
Source organism: Ceratothoa steindachneri (assembly GCA_963969495.1). Taxonomy (NCBI): domain Eukaryota; kingdom Metazoa; phylum Arthropoda; class Malacostraca; order Isopoda; family Cymothoidae; genus Ceratothoa; species Ceratothoa steindachneri. Next base: position 201,661,628 of record OZ018322.1, read on the forward strand.
CCGAAAAGCCTAGGAAAAAAAGGAAAAAAGAAAATGAAAACTATCGAAACAGAAGAAGAAGACGCCACTACTACTGAGGAAAAGTTCGAGATAGAAGAAATAAAGAAATACAAAAGTCCAAACAAAAAGGATATAAATTGACAAAAGAAGATCGAAGAAGAGGAAACAACCGAGAAGTTCATCCTGGAGGAAGGATGCTTCTACGACGCCAGGGACCTGAACTTCCAGCTCCTCGGGACAAGCGCGCGCATACTCCCAATGGAAGACCAGACGCAACTGCGCCAAGAAATCCGTGGTGGGAAGTTTAAGTGGATCTTCGATGGACCAAACTCACCATGGAAGATCGAAGGAACGCTGGCGGACAACGGGCTCTACATCCCGGATTCGTGCTTCCGTGTGGTAAGAACTCTTTTAAAAAAGTTAGAACCGGACAAAGAATAACAACGTCAGCGGGGCAATTAAACTTCCTCCAAAACTAACAAGTGTTTAAAAGTTAATAGTTAATAAATATGGTGTTAAAAATTGATGCATTTAAAATTATCAAGGAAACAAATTAATAATTTGACTGAGTCCATAACCAAATTAATAAGCGAATAAACTAATAACGAGTGCATAAATAAATTAACAAGTGATACGTAAATTGAAGATAAATAAAGTGACTAAGCGAGTAACCAAAAGTAACTAGACAACATAAATAATGAAAAATGTGGAATTAAAGCGAATAACCATGATAAAAATAGAGTAAATGAAGTGATAAATACTGAACAAACCTAGATAAGTAAAATTAATTTGATAGAATAATATAATATTGTAAAATAAAAGTAAAAAAGGAAGAAAGTAATTACGAATAAAACAAAGTAAGGATGATAACAGGTGAAATATAGTAATTAATCTGGAAATTTAAAAAAAATATATAATACAACAAATTATTACAAACTCCAACTATGTCTATAAATTAAATCTGCAAACTGTAAAAATTATGAATGTCCTCCACCGATCCTGGAGCTTCGTTCTTCTTACTTTTCGATTTAACTTTCACTTCTCTACTGTCCTTTTGTGTTTTGTGTTCTTCACCACTATTAACTTAATCATTTTTACTCATGTGTTTGTAAAAATACTCATTGTAACTCTTTTCTTAATAAATCTTATCTTATCTTAGCTTCTTTTGATTCCCATTTTCATTCTGACCACCAATATTCATCGATAAAGGAGGAAAGACACTCTGAAGATGATCGCATAGATCAAAAGCTCAGAAATTAAAGTCAAGTTTGGTTTTTATCAGACAAATTTCATTTAAAAAAGAGATGAACGTAGAAGAAGGTGTTTACCATCTACAAGATGAACTAAAAGTGGAAAATCTCCAAAGAAAATTAATATAGGCAAAATATACTGTGGTCTTTAACAAAATCTGCATACAAGAAGGTCTGCTACCCATTTACACTAATATGAAAATAAGCAAAGAAGTGGATTCGAACCTGTGTCATTAAGCGCTCATCGCTTATATGACCAAGACGCTCATCGCCAGAACTACCATACTGGAGATGAGCGTCTTGGTTATATAAGCGATCAGCGCTTGATGACACAGTTTCAAATCCAACTCCTTTATTTATTTTCATATAACGGTTAAAATAGTTTGCCCTATCTTTCCGTTCTCTACATCTCCCATTTTCCTTCTTAAGCTTTCATTGGTTCATGTAATATTCTTCCTAGCGTTTTTCCAGGTTGTGTTACCAATTTCCATTTCCTTGGGCCTTTAAATACATACATCATATATATATATATATATATATATATATATATATATATATATATATATATATATATATATATATACATATATATATATATATATATATATATAAAGAAAAACAGCCAAATTAAATACCCAAACAAACATACAGTTCACCCTGACTTCCTCGCGTCCTCGTGCGTCAAGTAATAATCCCCACCTATCTTAATCTTGTGCCCATTTTAAACTAGCTACTTTAAGCAGTCTTTATCCTTTGTTTTTAAGGATTTCCATTCCCTATAAATATTTTCGTATAATTGTTAACCTTCAAACCCCGATATCTATTGCCATGTAGTTAATTCCTTATATTATTTTTACCTTCCTTTGATAATGATACATGAGTGTATCGAAACGCGTTAGGCCAATAAATGTTTCTTTTTATCCATTGAACTATTTTACTGCCCTCGTTCATCAGTACTTTTGTAATGAATTTTGGCGAGCTTAACAACGGGTTAACCAACGACCAAAAGCGCAATATTAGAGAAATCAAGACACTCGAAAAGAAAATTATTAATGCTGAACTCGCAGTCGCCTTCAACAAAATTTGTCACGAAGAGAATCTTCTGCACAAATATACGAATATATATATATATATATATATATATATATATATATATATATATATATATATATATATATATATTATATATATATATATATATATATATATATATATATATATATATATATATATATATATATATATATATATATATATTTATATACATATATATATATATATATATATATATATATATATATATATATATATATATATATATATATATATATATATATATATATATATATATATATATATATATATATATATTTATATAGGTAGGCTTTAATTCCTACTGAACGTGCGAGAGGCTGGTTAGAGCCGGGTTGTGCCGTAGCCAGGATTCTCACTATAAAAGTCCCAGTTGTTACTGGGGGTAGGTTTGTGATTGTTGAATTCTAAGAGTGCATAATACAGGTTGAATAAATTAGCCAAAGGGATGCTTAATTAAAGTCTTGCCAAGGGTACGTCAAAAAGGACGAGCCACGAATAAACACACGTACAAAAAATAAACTTTACTTTACACAAATATAATAATTAGCAATAGTTAAACGGGCAAAATTAAGGATTAAATATTAAACACTGACGTTAAGCATCTAGATTTATAATGACTCAATGGGAGTATCAATCACTGTTAATTAAATAGGTAATTTAAGAATAGAGGGACACTGGGTTTACAGATTACCATTAATTGTGATGGATTGGAGAGACAACTACTTAGGTCCAGACGGGGTGGTTCGGGTGGAGTTAACACGAGTTCTCGGGAAGAGGGGGGATAAGACGACGGGTTCAGGGCTGCTGACTGCAGTTCCGGTTAGTTCACTCATAACTGGACGTGACACTAACAAATAGTAACTTCCAGTAACTATTTGGATGTTCCTTTTCTTTCTCAAGTTACGTTGAGCAACAGAGCGTATTCTTCTAGTCACAGACTCTGCGGGGCGGGATTTGCCTCAGGAACACTTTGAGACAGCGACCAAGTTAACTCAGGGGCGCGTTGACAGTCAATACGTTACGGCAACGACTCTCGTTCAACGTGAGGGTTACGCGTACGCGAGTAGGCTTGGGACACTGCTGTAGAGGGATGAACGGCGTTATTATTTATACAGAGGACTGTGGGAAATCGAGACAGAGATTCCATTCACGACAATTCGCTTATCGCAGCGCCTCCTGGACAATCTCCATGGTATCATAAAGAAGGCAAATCGAATTTAGGCTTCTCTGTGAGATAGGCCTTCTTTCGTCAGACTTCCTGTCGCCAGTTGGGGGAAGGGGGGGGGGAGAGGAGACGAAGGTCTTCTCAAACGACAAATTTCTTTCGTTCCCACGATTGTCTGGTGGCATGCGAGTATGTACTTTCCATACCCTTACAATATATATATATATATATATATATATATATATATATATATATATATATATATATATATATATCTATATATATATATATATATATATACATATATATATATATATATATTTATATTATATATATATATATCTATATATATATATATATATATCTATATATATATATATATATATATATATATATATATATATATCATTGGATTATTATTCTAATTTAGTTATTTTTACGATATTAATCAAATTCTTACCAATAGATTTATTTTCACCCCTTTACTTTCAACAGTTTAGGATTATATATTTCATTTTATCTCTTTGCCTTCCGCTATCATTTTCAATTCCTGTCTTGTATTTTTTGTTGTTTTTATTGCTCTGTTTAGTTATTTTTCAAAATAATTCTTTGTATTTAGAATTCGCTGATGATGGTCATCGTTAATGACCGAAACGTCCAGAAAATTGAATGTTTGTACCCATCGCATATGCTTTCATATTCCTACTACGTATATATAACGGGTGTTGCCTTAAGATGGATCGAAGTTAACAGTAAATTGAACAGTGTTATTGGTGAAAATTTATTGATTTCACGATTTGATCATGTTATTTGACTCATGGCAATTATGTGTGAAAAATTATATTGCCTAAATGTCCGACAACGTTTCACGGCACACCTCCACTCGATTGTCAAAATTGTTGATGACGTCTCTGCATAGTTGCTCCTCGATCTCACCAATATGCCTTATTATTTCATCCTTCAGCTGTTGAATTGTTGTTGGCTTATTGGCATAGACCTTACTTTTGAGATGACCCCAAAGGAAGAAATCTAAAGGCATCAAGTCACACGATCGTGGTGGCCAATTGACCTCGCTGATTCGAGAGATGATGCGACCTGGGAACTTCTCATTCAATAAAGCCATTGTTGCATTGGTTGTGTGGCATGTTGCGCCGTCCTGTTGAAACCACAAATATTTGACATCCATAGAATTCAATTCAGTCCATAAAAAGTTGGTTATCATGACACGGTATCGCCCAATGATTCCCTTAGCAAAAAATGCACACCAAACAGTGACCTTTTGTGGATGCAGTAGCTTTTCAACAATCTTCTTGGGATTTTCATCAACCCAAATGCGACAATTCTGCTTATTAACGAATCCACCAAGATGAAAATGAGCTTCATCACTAGGATGATGTTTTGCAAAAAATCATCATCGGCTTGTCTTTGCTCGTGCACCCAATTGACGAACGTAGGGCGCTTCAAATGGTCAGCAGTCTTCAGTTCTTGTGTCAATTAAATTTTGTAAGCGTGTACAGACAAATCTTTTGTCAAAATTCGATGTAACCTTGTTGTGGAGAGGTTCAATTTCTGCGCGCGATGACAAATAGAGGTGTCTGGATCTTCTGCCACATTCTCGCGCACTGCAGCAATGTTTTCAGCTTAACGGCATAAACGAGCACGCAATGGCGTTTACATATTTGCTACCGACCCCGTTTGTTTGAACTTACGAACAATTTTCCCAATTGCACTCTCGGTTGGTCGATTATGTTGACCAAAAAAATCGCGAAGTGCCCGAAATGTGTTTCTGTTTGAACGTCCATTTTAGTAATAGGCTTCGATAACTTTAACACGTTGTTCGATTATTAATCTTTCCATGGTTGAAATTGCCAAAGACTGAAGTTGTTAAATCTGAAAGAAAAAGAAAAAAATCATTAGACGCTTAAACTTAACTCACATTTAAAATTGGTCCAAATTATTGGAACACCTGTTATATATATATATATATATATATATATATATATATATATATATATATATATATATATATATATATATATATATATATATATATATATATATATATATTCTATATATATATATATATATATATATATATATATATATATATGAATGCAATGACAAGAAATCACCAATGAGGAAGTAGGAGAGGGAGGGGTAAATTCACATTAAGATTTAGCTATAACAGGCAAGAAAGAGTCAAAAACAGAGACAAAAGGGTTAAAACGATTAACGGATAAAGCGATATTCTAAAGAGAAAGATTAGGAGAGACACGAAAAGTAATTTGAAACAAGGGGAGAGGGACAAGAAGAGAAAAAGAGAAAAAAATAATGTAAATGCAAAATCAATGCAATAATTAAATTGACACATTGGGTTCCTATAAAAATGAAAACTGCCCTCCAAAAATTGGGAATAAAAGTTAAAACTAATTTCTTTAATAATGACTTTTTTCATAACAACATCAATTTTAAAAAGACCATGGGAAATGTAAAAGTTATTAAATTGGCTTATACATGAACATTAAATAAAGTTTCTTTTAATTGAGTCATTTGAGCGAAAAATAAATTTTACTGAATTACAAATAATTAAGTGGCTATTTTTAGACATATGCACAAAAAAATGCACTATTATTTACAGCTCTCCTAGCATTGTATTTATGCTGATTAATACGGACACTTAGTTGCTTTCCTGCCTGTACAAAATAGTTACTTGAACAAACAGAACATTCGACTGAATAGACTCCCCCCTATATTGCTACAATTATTGTGAACTAAAATGTTTTTTATAGTTGACTCATATTTGAAAGCAACTGAAATGTTAAAGTTTTTAAATAAAAGACGGGGAAGGTCAATGAAACAAACAGAAGGGTAAAACCAGAATATTTTTAACATTAAAAGGGATAGTAGGAATCTGTATTATAAAACCTCTTTTTTGCAGAGGAAAGACAGTTGGAGTTAATACTTTCGTAGTCTTGACATTTTAAAACTCACAATTCTTTACAAGATAGAGATACACTGTATTTATACAGAGTAAGGTTTGCTAGGATGTCAGATTTTTTATGATCTCTGATAATTCGGATTTAAGAAAGAACGATAGAACACGGTCTAAGGAAAACAAAGCGAAGTTTATATTTAGGTTTTTCGCATTTGTCCTGGAGATTAGAAACGATTTAAGGATATTTATGTGGATAAAATCATTGATATGCATTATGGTATATAAGCCATTGTGAGTTTGAAAATGTCAAGAGGATGAAAGTACTAACTCTAACCAGTCTTTCATTTTTCCTTACGTAATATACACAAATATTTATACTTATCATGCGTTATCTCTCGTGATTTATATATATATATATATATATATATATATATATATATATATATATATCAAGTGTGTTATCAACAAAAGTAACTATACTATAGCATAGTTAGATGAAACGAGAAGCCCGCCTCTCACTTTCATACTTAGGAAACATACATTTATATGTGATTAGATAGATAGATAGATAGACAATAAATAGACAAATAGATACGAATTAAACGCTTATCAGTTAATAAAGTTTACTTTTTTGCAAAAGCTCAACTGTTTTTGTATCTGGCTCTCTCATATGCTGACCAAACTCTGTATTTCATTTTTCCGAATCTCAATGCACGGTTTTGATGTCGTGCATGCATCTAAACTAAAGCACTGCTAGGAAAGAAAGCTGCCTCCTCTTAAATAATTAAAAAAAAAAATGCTTGAGAATCTGTTATACGATTAAGATAGGTTACGAAGGGTGTATGCCCGTCCACTGCTCGTAAAAGTAGCACATAAACAGGCAGTGATGGGAAGTGACCTTTTCTTCTTAGATTAGCATTGGTAGATCCACTTACAAACCTGTTAAAACTCCTCCTGCATAATATAGGATTGGAAGACTTCCATTTAATTAGTTAATAGCTCCTCCTAAATACTATCCTATTGATAAACTGCTTTGGAAATTATCCTTGCCTCGTCTCATATAAATGTTATAAAAATCTCAAGGTACGATCTTTGGGCGTAAAAGGCATTTACATAGGCTGTTAGCTTTATTTTGTTTGGCACATTAATATTTAATTTTGACGAACGATTTTTCACTTAAATTCAATAATAAGTGAATTTATACGAAGTAATTTTGGGTTTAGTATGTAATTAAGATTAAATTTTTATGGTTCGGTAGCATATTAAAGACGGGAACTTTCGGCTTCATTTGAGCAGTTTTACCGCAAATGATTCGGGCACTGAGCTTTGAAGAATTTGTAATATTTACGATATCTCTTATCGAAATAATTGAGCCAAAATAAATTATTATATTTCCGTATCAATTTTATTTTGAGTATGTATTGTTTATTTCTTGTGGAAACGGGCTAATATTGGCCAGGCACTTAGTGATTAAGTTAACAAGTGACGATACCATAGTACCGCATTACCCCCAGCTCCCTCTTCTTCTGAGACCAGAGATTCGAATCCCCTTTTTAAGACGATGGATCAAACTCCTACAACCTCACCAAACCATACACTTTCACCCAACTCACCGAACACTGTGTACCGACACACTGAAGATAACACGTCTACCATCATTAGCAAATCCAGTTCAAGAAGTTGTCCAGAAAAATCTCTACTTGGTCTCCTTCGGAAAAAATATTTACTATTCAGATTATTTTGCATTTAAAAAAGAACGTGTCTCTTGTTGACGAATGCAGGGCGTTTTCTTATAAAGATTTTCATTCACACGTTGTAGCTGTTGACAGTATAAGTTTTCATTCCACCAGTTCTCTTACAACATCTTCGTCGAAGTCTCATGATCATCCTGTTCTTGGTTCATCTGTCAATGATTGATTCTCAGAACGAAACTTTGAAACCAATTTCGGAATGGCGATCAGTAATGGCGTTTGGCCATAAACCCTACAAATATTTTTTGCTGTTTCTGAAGCGTTTTTTGTTATTCTTATCTTCAAAATATCAGGTGTTGAATATGTACTTTTAGTCCCTCCATTTTAGATCAGGATATTTTAATTTAAATTATGATGCACACTTATTTACTGCTAATGAGAGAATGACTGGTGAACGCTCTTTATATTCAGGTAATATATGGTTAAGGTTAAGACAATGGAAGTTCGAAATACGCCGTTACATTTTGTTTCCAATAAACGGAAATTACTTATGACCCTATCTCATATTATATATATATATATATATATATATATATATCATACTGCAAATAAAGAGCAGAAGGGGAGCCATTTTTCTTCGGAAAAATGTATTTTTCCTAAATGCGAAAAATCGGTGCAGGGATGAGAATCGAACTAAGCTCACGGAAGGAGTGAGCAACCACTTTGATCTCAATTAAAAATTAAAGCAACCTCTTAGAGTCTATTCGGCTACGCAAGTGAAATATAAATATATATATATATATATATATATATATATATATATATATTATATATATATATATATATATATATATATATGTATATATATATATATATATATATATATATATATATATATATATATATATATATATATATATATATATATATATATATATAATTACAAGAGAAAGAGAAATTTGACGTGAATGAACAATGAGACTTGAAGAAACAGGAGTGTTTTAAAGGTAAGAGAAAAGAACATTGGAAGAACACTAGGATCAAAGAGAACAAAGGGCGGCACAATGAAGGCAATTCCTACTGAGAAGACAGAGATAACGCCAGGGCAAAAATGTTTAAAATTCCTGGCCAGAACTCGAACCTGGGTCTGCCGATTGCCTGGCCAGATAGTCTACTGTTAAACTATCAGGCACATTAACTCTACTTCACCCACAGACTTACTCTATCAAACCCAGTATCTCCTTAAGAAACCTCCGAGGGATTTTTATAGCATATTTTCTTACCATGACACAATCTAAAGGGTTCGAGTCCCGGCCAGGAATTTCAACTTTTTTCCCCTGTCGTTATTTCAGGCTTCTCAGTCAGGATTCCCTTCATTATGCTGCCCTTTGCTCGCTTTGATCCTAGTGTTCTTCCAATGTCTCTTTCCCTTACTTTTAAAACACTCTTGATTCTTGTCTCATTGCTCATTCGCGTCAAATTTTTCTTGCTCTTGTACCATATTGTTATATAGTCTGCAATACCTGGTTTCTGCATTTTTTTCTTTCTTCAAAATGGCTTTTAAAGGCACAAATTAAATATGACGAAAGCCCTCTGGTGGTTGTTACCACACGAAGAACTTGTAATTGCTTTTTCTTCAGATATATATATATATATATATATATATTAATTAATATATTAATTAATTAATTAATGAACAATAACCTTCTAGTCAATGCGGTTAGGTAAGGGTGATAGTAAGAATTCGTTATCCCGCATAAAAGTCTCCTGGTCTTCTTCAATCCTCTTCACGAGCGTTACATATACGACTAGACAACCCTCCATTTCTCTAAAAAGAGAAATTTCTATCCTATAAGCTAACGTTTAACTTTAACAGAAAACTGAGAATGTGAATTTCTCCGCAGATCTTCGCCCTTTCTAATTTTTTTTCTAACTCCAGGGGACTTCTAGCGGATTAAGGAATTCTTATTATTTGCACCATTAAGGTGAAAACGGAGAACTTATGTGTGATAATTTCTCTTAGTGAATGATTTATATTATATTTTGTAGGCTTATGCATTTTTACCTAGAATTTTACCTGCTAATGATGCTTAATATTAATTTTAATACTAATTCTTTATATTTTCTTGATTTTTGAAGACTTTAAATTAAGGGTTATTTTGCATTTATGACTCACTGTTGACATTCAGATAGTTATTTTCGACGGAGCGATGAGCCTTTTGGGAACTTCTTCCCGCAGCTTTTGCAATCCAATTGCTTGGTAGATTATCAAGTTTTATGCCATGCTGATGAAAACTTTAACTTCTTTAAAAACAGCAAACAATTCACTTTACATTACAAACAGCTTCCTGACATAAATAAAGTTAGACTACTATGGATATTTTTCTTCAGCTGATGAGAAACTGAGTTGAGTCCCTACTAAGTTGGTTACCATATGACATAGAGAACCGTAGTTCGACTCCGACGTTAGGCTGCAGATCTCTAGTGAGAAATGCATCACAATGTATAAATCGATGGTAAAAATTGCTGAGCAACTTTCTTATGCTAACAATTATACCTCAAAATTACAAAGTGGTCCAGAAACACTTGTTTTTTTTCATTTATAGGTCTATTTCACTGCTAACTTCTAAAAGATCTAACAGTACACTTCTAAATGTTCAGTTCTCAAAGATTATGATTGGTTCAGTGGTATAATTTTGTAGTAGAAATAACAAGACACAATTGATCCGTTTGCATGACAAGGTACCCGTAATCCGTTTTCAAAAAGCCCTGCAGATAAACCCATCAAGGTTAGCTTGACGCAATTCCATGGCAGATCATATCAGTCTTGGAAGACTACTCATGATTCTGAAGGATGTTTTAAGCATCAAATCATTTAGTTCAAGAATTCACAAATGGAAATGAAATAGCATGAAACAAGTTTTGTAACAATTTCTTTGAGTAGATGAATGACGATCCTGCCCTAATCATTTTTTAGGTAAAATGAAACTTTCATGTAAGTTTTTAAACATCAAAACAGTCCTTAGAAGTCATGAACTCATTATGATACATCAAAGCCCACTTCCACAGTCTAAACATCCAAGTTTGTGCGTACTGTGAAACACAAATGGTATAAAGGTAATTTTCAATTGAGAACGGGGGATAAAAAGGTAGACTGTTGTCTCAATAAAATAGATCCAACCTAACACAGATCGACATGTTATACCAATACGGGGCCAAATGTTCCCACCAGAAACCGACTTTCCCAGGTTGCTTAAAACCCTAGCACTAATTCCGGTAATTGCACTAATTTTAGGCAGAAAATGACATGGAAGCGTTTGTTACTCGTTGTGCGGCTAAGAACATCATCTCTGTACTGCGTGCATATTAAATTTAGCATCACCACTCAACAATAAGAAAGAATTAAGGGACAAATTTTATTATGCGTCCTTCTAGAATTGGTCATTCTCTTTCGCATTTCCGTTGAAACGATCGGAATCAAAGCGCTTAAAGAGCCAATTAAGATGGAATTATCAGAAAATCACTGATGCAGCTGTGGTTTTTCTCATTCACTAGTCAACAATGATTTTGCTACTTGGGTATTAGCTTGTGATTTCTAATAATCGAGTATGCTGATTCCGAATCTGTAATCAGAATTGTTATAGCACGTAAGGTTCCTGAGTTACGCAATACTCTTTAGTTACATATATGGGCAGTGTTGCTTAGGCTACCGTAGTGAGACAATGTGTTGTGTGTGTTTGGTTCCTGCGTTACACTCCTGCTTTATCACGTTGTCAAATTTAGCCGCTATAGTAGTGGTGTTAAAACGGTATTTACATACAGTGATTAATTGCATTTTTTATTCAGATTTATCTCTCATTTAATTTGTAAATGAAATAAAATTGTACAAAAGTATATAACAGAATATATACAAATTAAGTTAAAAACATGAATCGGCGAGGATGTCTAAATAGCCCAGACAACTTTTGTTATATATGTGGAAGATATACTCCAAGCAACCAGCGGAAAAATTTAGCTAAGAGAGTGAAAACTGCATACAATTATTACTTTGGTTGTAAAGTTGGTGACCAAGACAAGCCCTGAGCACCTCACAAATATTGTACTATGTGTTATACAGGGCTCACACAGTGATTAAATGGCGAGCAGAAGGGTATGCCTTTTGCTGTACCCATGCTGTGGCGTGAGCCAACAAATCATGTTTTTGATTTCTACTTTTGTATGGCAAATATTGCGGGATTCTCAAATAAGAACAAGTCAAAAATTGTATATCCAGATTGTAATTCAGCTATAAAACCAGTTCTTCATAATATGAAGATGCCAATCCCAGTTCTTCCATAAGCTAGTGCAGCTAAAGAAGATGATTCATCGCCTAAAGAGGAAGATGATAATAACGATGAAATGTATGAGGATGACTCTAAGGAAAATAAGATCCAGTTGATAAATCAAGAAAGAGAATTGATACGTGACAGGGAGTTCAGAAATAAACTAACTCCACTTGAGTTGGCAGCATGGGATTCATTTGTCCATGTAGTGCAGAATTTCCTTGGTAATCATAGGGCTGAAAACTATGAAGAACTAGTGGACAACATGCTAAAGGCCTATCAATGAATGGGGTGTCGGATGTCTCTTAAGATGCATTTGTTGCATTCGCATCTAGATTTCTTTCCATGTAATATTGGTGATATTAGTGACAAACATGGGAAAAGGTTCAACCAAGATATGGCAATAATGGAAAGCAGGTATCAAGGCCACTTTAACGAAAACATGATGGGTGACTACTGCTGGTTCCTACAATGGGAGGATCCTATATCCACGTACAACCGCAAGAAAAAGAGTCTCAAACACTTTTCAAGAAACTTTTAGTTAGGTGAGTACTACCTCTTTTATATGTAATACATGTCTTGTCTGGGCCTGCAAAAGGACGTACATAATGCCACATAGGGTGCCCCGATTCCAAACCTTTGCCTAGAAACGTCTCATTCTTCTCAAACTCGTAATAATTATATCATTAATTGATCCAAGGTGACAATGTGAGCCATATAGCCTACTTTCTTAACTCAGGAACCATACGTGCTAGGACAAATCTGAGCACATATTTGTAATCAGCGCCCTAAAATTAGCTAGATACAATAACATCTACTCAAGTAATAGAGACAAGGTTAAAATTTGTTGGCTAGCGTTATGATCCCCTTTTGTTTTCTTTCCTCCTAAAAATAACTGATGTTTGTATTTTCCTGTGCATTTGTACTATGTATGCGCGCTCTTAGCCCTCCATTTAGAATATAAGGTGAAAAAATACATCCAAAATGTAAAAATAAATACATATAGAATTTTTTTTAATTTTTACAGAATAAGGAACTAGCAAAGACCATATGATCCCTTCGAGGCTAGGTCAAGGAAGAAAGGAAAGAGTGGAAGTCACGAAGTGAAGGATAGATAAAAGAAAGTCATTTTTTTAAGCAACATTTATAGATTATACTTTAAACATATTTACTGTATTGTTTTCAACCATATTCGTAATTAAGTCATCACAAGTTAAATAAATTTTCTAAGAAATTTTCCTAGGTTATCATAATGTTGAATCTTTTGTTTACTAGTGTGTAACAATATTTTATACTGTTACTTCTGTTATCTAGTTCAAATATTGACTCATAATTTATATTTGTAAGCACGTTTAGTATTTTTAAACACCTCAATAAGTTGGCGAGGCGCAGATGCCGATCTTCTAGTGAAAAAAACTGAGGCCCTTTAGTCTATCTTCTTAAGATCTATAAGATCTATAAGATCTAGGTTCGGAAATTAATTTCATCGCCCAACTCTAGACGCGTTGCTATATACAAGGTCATTTTACATCTTTGCAGATCAGAATTTCACCCCTAGGGGCTGACTTTAACGACAAACTATTTATATAGAGAGCAATTCTCTGCTTACTGTTTCTCAGCCAGTCTGCAATTCACTTTAGTACACTTGCCTCTAATTCGTTCGCTTTTAGTTGTATTAAGTCTTTAATGTGGAATGGTGTCAAAAGTCTTTTTGAAATTGATATAAATTAGATCCTAAGATTTATTTTTGTCAAACGTGATAATTTCGTGAAAAAAGGCAATCAAATGAGTTAAAAAGCATGAGTGTCCGGATTGAGAGTGGTGCTATGTGTCACAAGCTTATCCCTCGCTAATAGCCTTCTTGAAAATTATACAAAGGGGTTTTAACAGTCCACATCCTAATTAAGATAGATCAGATAGATTTGCTCTCGTCCAGTCCTTTAAAAATTTTCATTTTCTTAAAATAAAACTAATTTCCGTGTCAATATTTGAAATATTGCATTCGAAAAATATATTACGTTTTTTTTATGTATTATAAGTTATTTGTATCTTCGAAGGTAAAAATATTCGCAAAATGTTTATTTAATGTCTTCAACGCGTGAGTCGGATCTTCACTAAGGACACCATTGTTATCCTGACGGGCCAGATCCACTCTCTAATTGGCTTACTAATATTTACTTATGTAGAAAATTACTTTTGCTCGTGTTTTGACAACCACACTTCTCCCTTTTGAAGTCGCTTTTGTCTGTTTTTATCTTATGTGTGCAAGACGACGATATTAAATGTGTCGGAATCGATTCTCGACACTATTAGTGGTTTTCGAAATTGTATACATTCGGTTAAGTTTCATTTTACACTTTTTAATCTCACTATTTACCTACTGCTCCTGGTTTTATATATTAGAAACTCCAGATTTATAGCACACTATTTCATTATTTAAAGTTAAAAATTAATACATAAATTCATTATGCATTTCATGGTAATTTCAACATCCAAAATTTTAACGCAATTTCAAAGTCTTAAACAGGAGGAAAAAAAACAAATCCCAAAAGTTAAAATTCGGAATAAGATGAAAGCTCCGGTGAACATTTTTTTTAATATTTAGATTGAATCGCAAAATGTTATTTACGCTTTTCCTTAGTAGTTCGTCACTGTGTATACTTTCCACTAATTTCACTTCATTATCAAATTTAATACTAAGATTTTCTGTTCGCTTGTCCGTTCGTCGACTTTTTTATGGAATTTATCGTTTATAGATTCTCGAAGTCGATTTCCTGCCTTGTCTGCCGTTTCATTTAGACAATAAACTTTCGGAAAATTGAAGTGAACTTATATAACCGTTAACAATTTTTCTAATTAAAACTGAAAGGGCTTGGAAATTAATATTATATTATTCCTTTTGCTTTGGTGGCGTGTAGACCACTAAATATTTATTTTATTATTAGTGTCACGAATTAACAGGTAAGTTAAATTTTCCATTGTTACATTTTATAACTTTCCATCCATGTATCCTTAACGAGAATAATATAAATTTCTTCTGGCGCAATTAAGACTTTCAATTCATCAATCATTTATCTGAAAATGCACTCGTTTAGGTAAAAATAAGACTCCCAAAACAATGATTGTGTTCCTGATTATTACATTGTCGCGAACAGCACTCCTACATCTGCTCTCCAGTTTTGAATGCAATAGGAAAATCCAACTCAGCATTATTTAAAAGTCTTCCCAGTCTTGCCGAGCCTACTCCGTTTAGATGTAGACCTTCCCTCCTGAATAGAACGCTGCATTCTTACAACTCATCGCGTACATTAATGAAGTGAACCCCACTCTTTCTAACAGAGGACGGCACGAGAGTTGATAATGTATGAAACTTTTCTATAGAAAGCATTCGCCTTTAAATGCTCCATTCCTGCTCTTTTCCTTCAGCATTATCATTAGTTACAGCTACCTCGCAAGGTACTCGAACCTTATATATAAAACAATATTAGTTGCTACATACAAAATATATACTATGTTTCTGGTTCCTCCGGTTAGCAGTCTTTCCTTCGTCTCTTAACTGAGACCTCCTATTTATCCTTCTTAACCAGCCTACTATTTAGAACAGAGTGAGTGGTATAATAAAAATCGTAATGACTATTGCAGTATATAATAGGTCACAGGAGTGATGATTCTAAGCTGGAGCATGAATTTCGGTAAAGATAGTCAATTGATTTTTTTTTTAAGAGCTCGGCTGTGAAGACAGATGAAGCGCCTGGCAGAGCCCCGAAGACTTAAAAGAAAGGGGATACGGCGTGGAAGCTGACCCCATCTTGGGACTTGAAGCCATCCGTATAGAGTGGCACGGTTCCAGCGTGACACGAGGTGTGCTCCAAAAAGGTCGAAAGCACTACTCCCGGCGCTGTACAAGCTTTGAGAGCAGAATCATGGCGACAATAGCAAAATGTTGTACCCTCCAAGGTAGCGTCCTGGACAGTGGAGCCAAGGAAAACCGAAACCTGTGCGCTTCGGCATAGCGAGAGACGCGTTTCAACGCCTGTTGGAGTCGACGCTCCAGAGTTGGCCTCTGGGCCACGCCAAAAGAGATTAAAAGGTCGTACACGTAAAGCGTAGCGAGAACATCTTCCGGCAGCACCGAGGTGATGCCGTTGACGCTCAGGGCAAAGAGTGTGGCACTGAGGACACTTCCCTGCGGGGCACCCTCTTCCTGCTCGATTAGGCCGGAGAGGACTTCCCCCACCCGTACGCGGAATCGGATAGTTAATTGAGAAGACGAAATATTAAGGGCAACAATATGGAATGGCAATCCACTAGTGTTAAAATTTGGAAAGAGTAAGTTTGATTAAAGTTCTTCCTTAAGATTTATGAAATCTGAAAAAGAGATTCTATATGGAAAAATGAATGATTCCCAAGACGTATAACTAATTTCAGGAGTACCTAGTAGTGATATTCATAGATCCTTATCTAAGCTAAGCTGCATGAGTTAGTTATTTTTTTAAAAGAATACGGGTGTCTAGGTACAGTTTCTTTGCTATCGTTATTATTGCGGTAAAGGGTTTTGCCGGATAATTCTAGAAGATGTAGAACAAGGTCTGCTGTCCAAAGTCGCCTGCTCACATATATTCTGATTTATGACCTTACCCTCTTCAAAACTTTCAATAATTCCCGGAATAAACTTGGGGGGACCTTGCGAATTATACCATTTGAAAGGGATTGTTCAACAACACAAAGCTTCCAAATTTCGTTAGACTCGGCCTAATAGTTAGGAAGTTATTGCCTAATAATTCAGCGGTTAACCTTGGGAAGACTTTGGCAATTATATCATTCGAAAGAGAATGGAAAACAACATGAGGGATTCAAATTCCGTCAGAATCGGCCAAATAGTTATGATGTTATTGAAAAACAATATAATTCCCTGCCTAATCTTGGGAGGACCTTGGCAAATATATAATTTAAAAGAGAATGTAAAAGGAGATAAGAGTTTTAAACTTCGTTAGAATAGGCCGAATAGTTACAATGTTATTACTAAAATAAAATAACCGACCGTCCCACCGACATAGTGAGCTTAGTCGGACGCGACTCGTAAGATAAATTACATCAATTATAGCATGGGAATATTTATAGTGCTGAATGTCTATGGCAGGGAAATGTGTGTATGTTTTAAAATAAATGTGGCCTATCGAATCATACATATATCGCTTTGTCTCTCGTATGATCCAAGTACACTCAAGGATTGGTTGTTAGTTTGTGTTATTTAGGTAGATAATTGCTTTTAATAGTAATTGTGATTGAACAGCCTATGAGAGATAGATGTCTTAAGACTAGAAATTGTAATAGGTTAGGTATGGTTTCCTAACTGAGAATCTTGTTGGATGCATCTGTGATTTTTCTATAAATAGTTTTAATTTTGATAAGGTATTTGCCCATTAGGTTTAATTGATTACTAAATAATTCTACAACTTCTAGATGACGTTCATGCTGATGGTATAAATTTAGCAATTTACTAAGATGGCTAAAGTTATTGGCAACTTCATGCAAGAATTTATTGTTATGATGCAAGCTTTTCACGACATTAATCAAGGCGGAGCCTACATTGCTTTGATTTTTAGCTAGTAAATTTATTTTAGACTGAGCTGTGCTAAATCTGCTTCTATGGTAAATGTCATACCATTCGGCTGCCAAGTGACTGATTAAGGCTGAATGATTCCCTGTTTCAACCTATTTTTAACATCCTCGTCTACGATTTCTAATTGTAAATGGGGAATACAATATGGCAGAATGTATATAAGTTTGGCAACTTGTTCCAAATAAATTTTAAAAGGGACTAAATTAGTGCGTCCAAAAGTATCTCCAGAAAGAGTGATTGCGTCCTTGTTTTTAACAAGAAAATTAAAAGTTCCTCTAAGATGCGATGTGTTATGAGTTCGGAGGACCCCCGAAGGGAATCATAGAGACACTCGCTGTATTTTTGCTCTAGTGCCGAAGGATCTAAGCTGGTAGATCCAGAAACTCTTTATCATAAGGCTATGGATTAAATCTATATTGACAGAAAAAGCTTTTCTTATAGCTTTAACAAAATTATTTAGACAAATAATTCGATTCATATCCTATGTGCAAATTTAGGATAGGTTCGTCATTGCTAGAATCATGATATTTCTAGAGTAGCTGAGATCGCGAATTGACGAAATTCAAGTTGTTAGAATCAAGTGATTTTGAGGGTGGCTGAGAGCCTGAATTGTAGACATTACCTTACTTTGGCATTTAACAGTGTTCTTTGTGACGACACTGAACTTGCTTTCGAGCGGGACAAATTTCTCATTCATTCTTTACAAAAAAAGCCTTACCGAGTAAAATATCTGCTTGGAACTGAGTTTTAGCATCGACAATGCACCAGCAACAGGGAAATAGGAATTATTGGATTAAAAAACAAGTTTTATTTCACTTTGTGTAGGAACATTAGCTCCAGTGACACTATTCAAATGTTTTGTAGTCTGTACTCTATTATATTTATAATTAGCATGGTTCTTTAAGCGATCAACTTATTTCCACTTCATCAAAGTTGCTTGCGCACCTGTCTCCAAAATTGCTTTAAACTCTAAACCATTGATTAAAGTTCTAAAATTTAAGTCCAATTGAAGATATATTTCGCCGATTATTTTAACACGTAATTGATCTAACTCTGGTTTAAAGCTTTGAAATAATAAGGGTCGGAATCCAAAGGGTTCGGGAATTATCCTAAAAAACGGGTTGGTATTTTCAAACATTCATATTAGTGACGCTAATTAGCATACTGTTATCTTCCTTAGGTTTGTCAGTATTATTATTCGTTTATATTGAGGAAGATTGTATAGAATCAGTATCTAGCTACCTTACAAATCGTTCAGTGGGTCGATGGGTATTTCGTTGGGGAATTCCAGGTTGTATGAGTGCACGAGAGGGGTTAAGTTATGGTTTGTGCTTAAATTCTCTCGGGGAGTAATTATTTGCTAAATAGGTTTATAGGCAGTGTAATTTCTTCTTTACAACGGATACATTCTCCTCGTCAGCGGCGGTGATTACAATACCATGAACATAGGTTGGGTACCGACACTATGGCAGCGTATATGGCCTTGGATATTACACTTAAAGGAATGAATGTATGGGGTTTGTTGTTTGCTCTAATTGATTGTCGGTGGGTTACGGTATGAATGCATTTGTAATGATGACGTTTGGAGTACGTATAATGTTTTATGGAGTATTTATAAGTGGTCTGTATGAAGGAATAGGAATTCAGTATGTTCGTGCTGGCTGGTGTTGGAAGAGATTTATTTGTGTACCCCTGACTTTCTTTGTAGGTTTCAGGTCATGATAGTATGGTTTTACATTGTTTAATGCTTCCTATACGCTTTGGTTAATGTCTAAAAGTTCTTGAAACTTATTACCTTGAGATGTATGCAAATTTTGGTAGACAGAACTATTTTGCTGGGGAGTGAATGCAATATTGAATTGGTTTTGAGCAGTCTTAAAGGCTTTTCCTAACAACCTATCGGCGTGATAAAGTATTTTATTCTTCATTCTCATATTTTTTCTAAAAAAAGAATTGCTTAAGGTTTTATTTTATTCCCTTTATTTTTCTAACAACTCAAGTTCTCAGTTAGAAAAAATGCTGAGCCTTTTCATTTTCTTCAATTCGAGTTTATCACGTGACTGAATTAAAACAATTAGTTTTTTATCTTAAAACAAGCTTAGGTTCTTAGTTTAAAATAACGGTCGAAAAATATATGAAAAAACGAAATGCTTGGAGCTTCGTTTTGGGGCAATTTTTAGTCGCAGGCGACTCTACATCCTACTATAGAGGTCGGTCGGTCCCCGTTCTGCTTTTTTTTTTTATAATCACATTGTAACTATTCAGCCGATTGTAACGAAAATTTAAAAGCTTATGTTATTTTACATTTTCTTTCGAATACCAAGGATCTTCCTAGGTTAACCGGAGAATTATTTGGCAATAACATCATAACTATTCGGCCGATTCTAAGGAAATTTTAAACCCTTATGTTGTTTTACAATCTCTTTCGAAAGATTTAATTGTCAAGGTCTTCCTAAGGTTAGTCCGAGAATAATTGAAAGTTTTGAAGGTCGTAAGGTCATAAATCAGAATAAATGTGAGCACGGGACTTTTGGTCAGCAGATCTTGTTGATATTCGAAATAAAGTTAGTTCTTAAGGGCTTTATAGAGGCAGAAACATCGTTTTCACAGTGTACAATTCTAAGTATATATACATATATTTATTTATTTGGGGGAAAACTACAGCTCTAACATCTGTACTATTTATCCAAACAAAAGATTCACTTCTGCCAAAGTTATTTTCCGACAATTCAATATAAACATAAAAATTCGTAAATTCTTTCTTGACTAAAGCAGCATTGATATTTCCATTCACCCGCGATTCTCTTGAATAGTATTTGTGTTCCTTGGGGTGAAAATTTATTATCTATCCTTTCTTTTAAATTTGTTTTGAATCTTTTTAA
The DNA here is from genome assembly GCA_963969495.1 of Ceratothoa steindachneri. Taxonomy (NCBI): domain Eukaryota; kingdom Metazoa; phylum Arthropoda; class Malacostraca; order Isopoda; family Cymothoidae; genus Ceratothoa; species Ceratothoa steindachneri. The sequence continues at coordinate 201,682,591 of OZ018322.1, forward strand.
GTCTAGAATGGCACAGACATTAGCTTAGGTTTTCTCCATTGACAAGATTGTATTATTAAAGAGATATTGCTGTCAATGAAATAGCCAAAATAATGTCTCAACAGTCATCCTCAAATATTTTTATCATCACGGACAGTTAACTTGAAGTAAAAGTAAGATTGCAGTTCTTCGTAAGGTTTTAGGATTCTTTCAAGGTACCATGTAGATTGGCGGCTCGGCCGAAAAAGTGGATTTTTGTGTCTTTATATTTCGTTCACCCCTGCCTGAATATTCATGCGCTCAACAAAAAGTAATCCCTTTAAACGATCTTGCTAAGTATATCTAAATGTATTAAAAAAGGTAATAAAAATAGTAAAATGGGGACAAATATATTGACAAATAAAAATAACTCCAAATGAGGGTAATAAAAAGATATTAAGTGAAAAACAAAATAAAAATTTAATTCAGTCATTCACTTCTGTAAACGTTAGAACATTATTCTATAAAAAAATAGGATTATATACTGGGGGGCTGTGCCTCCCAGACCATCCCAATTGATTGAAACTCAGGATCATCGTAGGGTGCTCTCCCCATTGTGTTAACCCCCACACGAGCTGTCCCCTTAAAGTTACTCCAAAAACGTGAAACATATTGGAACACGGACGAAATAGTTTACGTCCCATCGTTCGCGCCGCCAATCTACATATTTACCTCTTTCAATAGCTGGAACTACTGAAAGTAAGCTGGTATTGCTATGTTTAAGAACCCTCTTATATTCAAGATTCACAAACTCATAGAACCTTTTTAGGCAAGAGGAGAAATTCGTATTTTCATCCATCTTCGGCCCCAAAAATTCTCGACATAAATTTCATAGTCCCGCCCGGCACTAGGGGGGGGGAGGGGGGGAGAATAATGCTTTAAGAGTCTGGGAGCTTAATAGGACCTTGTCCTTTCAGTGGTGTTCCTATTCCCACCCCCACTGATCAAGGTAATGAGTTTTGCTGCACCTATCCTTTTAATTTTTAAATTTTACCTCTACCTGTCCTTTAGTGTGCAATCACATAAGGTTAGGTTAGGTTAGGGTTAGGTTAGGGTTAGGGTCGGGGTCGGGGTCAGGGGCAGCAGGGTTAGGGTCAGGGTTAAGGTTAAGGTAGGTTTGGTTATTGTTAGATTAGGTTTAAATGTAGACTATACATCCTTTTGGAAGATTGCGTGCCCTACAAACCCCAATGTCCGCATGTGTTTGAGGCGACCTTCACACATCTCCAATCACTCCAACTTTACCTCCTTCTCTCCAGATCTCTCCTTACAAGCTTTCTGAGGGAGAGGCCCTCGTTGGTTCTCACATTAAACCCCAAAAGGACCCGATAGTAAAGAGTGAGGGTGATTTTCGTAGGGTAACACCACCCGCCCTTCGCATCGTCGACGAGAACCCCCAGACCAGATAATTAAAGACGCATAAGAATCAGAATGACAAACGTTGGTAAACTAATAGGCGTCAAAAGCTATCCTCGTTGGTTGGGTGGGAGGTGAAACCATTTATGACTTCAGGGAGAGAACATCCTTTCTGTGTCAGAGGTATGTGAATATGAGTACCACATAGGAGATTCTAGTACCCGATAAACAAGGTTCTGAAACAGAGAAGAGGCTGAACATGTTATGATTTGAAAATGGGAAGGAAATGATAGCAGTGTTGCGATGGGCGATGCTTGATTATGAATGCATGAACTACGTAGTGCCGCGGGGGTGAGTATCGGCCTATCCGCCAATAGGGGCAAACTCCTGACACCGCTGAAAGCTTTGGTTCCGCGCCCGTCGGGATCAAACTCACGCCTCGACGCTGAAAGTCCAATGCTATACCCACTTGACTAATGAGAGCTTCTGAACGTATTTGTAAATCGCACACGAAAAGGGGACCTTTCTTCATCTGTTTTTCTCCCACACCCACCTCACTCGACCCGATCACGGGCGGTGGGAGGGGGGGGGGAGGTAGGGAGAAGCGAATGCCCCAAACAACTTGTTGTAATTGGTGAGGCCGCAATGTGTTTTTTCTCAAAGTGGATTCCATATCTTCGCCTCGACAGAATTGTCTATTCGAATTACGGAAATTTCGCATCGCGCGATTGGAATATCTTCTCAGGGTTTTTTTTTCATTTCAAATTGCGAGGGTTTGCATGGATTTATTAAATTATTAGAAGAGGAACATAATAAGGAAAGAGACGATAAAAGTGGAAAAAATCGAAAATAACAAGGCCTTCTTCGATCGAGAATGAGGTGGAGGATATAAAACAGATGAAACCTTAGCTATTTGAGGCTGGAATGTGCTCTTAACAATCTAAGAAAATACAAAACAAAAAAAGAGGCATACTTAGGGATCACAGGGAAGGCTTGCTTCACTCATGGACCAAGCCTACAAACAACAATTCAGAAAGTTCAATAATTAAATAGTATGGGGGATTGGGGGAGTTCTGCAATGTCCAAAACTCAATGCTACAGCCTGGAGCGTACGGCGCGCGAAGTTCCCTTCCCTAGATAAGGACAATCCACCACGAAGTAGCGTAGAATAAGGAGGCGGGACTAGTCACTCATAGCAATTAGGTTCAAAGGAGCTCTCGATCCAATAGCGAGACATCCAGCTCTTGTGTCCGATTAGGAGGATCCCCGTCAGACAGCTGGTGCGAGAATGTGCAAGGCATTGGCCCATTTGCTCAGGCTGTGTAGATTGTATGATTCCTTCATCAACTCGCTCATTCCCTGCAATTTCCACATGTCCGAGGACACAGAAGAAGACAATCTTGACCTTTTTGAGCAAGAGAGTGCGGAAATTTCAATGCCTCAAGTCATAAATCACAAAAGTCTCCGAACCGGACACGGTGCTTCAACTCCAAAACCGATCGGCGTAATGCAACCAACCTTCCTGTAAAGACAGACGCATCGCAAACCAAGAGTGTCAGAGAAAGAAGGTCTCCCCCTCATCGTCGAACCCTACGTATCCCAGGGGCGCCTGAGAAAAAATGAACCTGAACGCCCAGACAGTCCGAAGGGAGCAGCGAGAATTTTGCGCGGCCGTGTGATCTGTGTTAGGGGGCCCTTTCACTCCGTCGCATCGTCTGATCGAAGACAGACCTTCGGCGTCAAGGACTTTCGCGTGAGCCTGTGATGCTCGCCGAGAATATACCCTGCCCCGCCCCATGGCGCGCCAAGTTTAATATCTCCGTCCCCCTTTGGTCGCCCTGTGGCGACCCGCTTCCGCCGAGGCAGTATAAATAATTCGGGGAAAGCTTTGAGAAATTAGTACCATACAGCCCCGTCTTGGTTAGTAGCAACGTAAAGTCTCGTACACCCTGCTCCACCTTCCAGTGGCTTCCAGCTACGAACGCGAAGCATCACCTCTCTAATCGGACTCGCTCGTACCTAAGGCAAGAGTTCCCACCCGACAGACGATAGACACGGACAGGCATCTATCACTCTGGTATCGACTTCGTTCTAGTCTTGAGTACTCCCTCGTTCATTTCTTAGCGAGGTTAAAGAAGAAGGAATTTTGCAAGTGAAACTTTGCAGCACCCCGCTTCTTCGTCGTCTCCAAAGCCTCCGCTCAATTAGGCTTTGCGTGAGTCTCCCTGTTCTTTACACTCTCCCGCTTTCCCTGGAGGCAATCACCGTACATCCTCTCTCAGATTCTCGCCCCCGTCGAGTTATTTTTATTTCCCTACTCCTCTGTTTGGTACCCTGGTTCTCATCCTATTTATTGTCATTTATTTACTTTTTGCTAATAATATTTTCTTTGTAATTCGTAAAGTTATTTTTCTACAATCAGTTTCTCTAAACCCAGAGGCTCTAAGATTTGATTATTCAGGCCAACGGCACTCGATTTTGATTAATTAACCCGCGTACTGGGATCTATATTCTCCCAATTTCTGGCGTAATCCCTCACCGGGTCACTGCAGAGTCAATCCTCAGCTAGCATCGACGTTCGCTTCTACGACAAAAAGTCTCTCCAGTTTCAAACAAGGAAGATATAGCGTAGACACCAACTCCCTATTTAGATCTGGGGCCATTTGTGTATGCTGATGCGGCTACATTGTGACATGATGTATGCGCCAAGTAATACGAACGCAATACTTCCGTTGCTGTGGAAGCGTAATGATTAGAGGCTTGAAAACAAACGTTCAGGGGTGCAATATTCCAGGGTGGTGTATTAAGCCGATCTATAGGCCCCGACTTGATTGAGAGTTACATCGAACTTGCAAAGAAGTTATCTAATCCTAAACACAAAGTCTTTAATGTGTGCATGCTCTCTCTTTTCGGCATAGACACAGCGAAGATCAACCGCGGATCAAATAAGAGCTGAAGACGACTGATAGAGATTCTAAACTTGCGCCTACAAACGCATCATGCACTATGCACGAAGTAAGGCGAGTGAAATCTCTCACACATCGACAAGAAGGCACAGTATAGGGGACGTACCGAAGGCACCGGTGAACAGGCAGAGAAAAGTGTGGTGTACCAAATTCACCATCTACACCAGACGCTCGGATGCAAAGGAATAAAACTCACACCAATACTCTAGCTTGTAACGTACACTGGCGGTAAAACAGTAAACGGGTAGGGCTATCAGCACTTTGCATGATGAAAAAATCCACTAATTTGGTACGCGCTGTTGCAAGGGATCCGAAGGCTGCTAATATGATCATTCCAGGTACGGCGTTGGTCAAACGCAAGACCAATGAAAAAGTGCGAATCTACCACTTTCAGCTGAGCCCCATTTAGGAAGAGTTTAGAATCGGGGCGATGCCAAGGACGGATTTCCTTGGTCTTAGCCATAGAAATCCAAAACACGAGCGCATCGGCATAACAAGAGACGTGATTCAAATGATATTTGAGTCGAACTGCCAAAAAAAAAAATCGAACGATCGTATATGCAAAGCAGTTAGAATACGAGTATATCGCACTAGCACCGGAGTGATGCAGTTAATGCTTTAGGGAAATAGAGTGACATTGAGGAAACTTCTCTGCGGCACGCTTTTTCCTTTTCTGCGGTCCCAGAGAGTTCACTCCTTTACTCTTACCCTCCGATCAGATGCTGTTGTACAAAGCCTCGCTCAACCAATTGTTGAAACATATTGTAGAGGATATCGCTCGAATCAGGAAGGGTATGCGCACTCAAAGTGAGAGCGAAGACGACTCGTTTAAGGAAAACATGTCATTGAAGAATTCACCTGTGGAATTGAAGTGCAACCGGCTGCGCCAAGCTTCCCTTCGACGTGCTTTAAATGCTGATGGAACAGTTTTCCGCATTACGAATGGAGAGGAAGCTGTCGTGAAAGACTCGCCACGGAAACGGGATATGATTTTCCAGCCTTCTTGTAGTACGTGAATGGTTCCTAGACTGGATTTACTCTAAATACATCTGACCCCACTGCACACCTCAGCAAGAGTGCTACTGCCATTAAGTAAAGACACGTATGCACCTAAAGACATATTCTTTGTCTAGGAGGAATTGAGAATTACATTCCGGTGTATCAAAATTGTTGAAGACAATCCCACAAAGTGAAAACATCCAAGACCGACATCATTTTGGACGAATCAGGGTCAGTAAGCAACGTGACGACAGTCTCTTTGTCGCACGATCATTCAGTATTATAACAAAACCGAAGTCCAGCTGCACTATGAGTGACAGTTGGCGGACAGGTTAATGCATCAAAACAGTCCGTCTAACCCTGCTTGCACAACACCTGAAGTCATGTCCAGCCCGCCAAAAGACATGATCAACCTTTAACAGAAGCGACGTCAACTGGCTTGGGCACGTTCTCACCGCAACTAGAATAGGTATCAATGAGGACGTATCTTATGGTCCAACAATTTGTATTTAAATCACCTATCTGGCGGCTGCCACCAATTGCATAAGTCTTTGTAATAGGCGACATTAAAAATAAGATGCAGAGCAAAGTTAACACATAAAAACAAAACAAAACAAAACCAAACCGAACAAAAAACACCACCAACAAATGTATGAATATTAGGTTTTGTACCATGATTGTTTTGACTGAGGAGCGCAGGTTAAAGAGTTTATGAAAATAAATTGAAATGACTTGCTGAGGATTTAAATCGAAACCGAAATTACTTTATATCTACTTACACATGAATAGAAATTGATTTGAAAATTTATTTAAATCGAGGCGTAATTAAAATTTAAATAAACGCGCAAATAATTTAGAATTGACAAATTAATCTAAATCGACGTACAATTAATTGATTTTAAATTAAAGTGAAAACGAATTTAAATCGACTCAATTGAATTTAAAATGAGGAGCAAATAAAATTGAACTGAAGTACAAATGCATCTAAATTGTCTTTTAAAATGAATCTAAATCGACCTGAAATAGAATTTATATTGAAATATCTTAGAATTTAAAATCGGGTATAAGTGAATCTAAATTCACTAGCAAATAAATTTAATTGACTCGCATTTAAATTGCATTTAAATTGACATGATTTTAAGTTTTAATTTTCGTGTAAATGAGTATAAATTGCCATCTAAATGGAGTTCATTTGACATGATGATGTTCTTATATTGTTCCTAAAATGAATCTTGAGGTGTAAATGAATTCAAATTGTTAGGCAAATAAATCCAAAATCAGATTCGACGCGAAAATGAATCTAAATTGACATACAAAGGAATCTAAATTGACTTGCAAATGAACCTAAATTGACATACAAAAGAATCTAAATCGATTCTCAAATGAATTTAAATTGACGGGTTAAAGATTCTCAATATATTTTTACTTGAAAATAAAGCTGTAAATGAGGCAGGTATTTTACCCAGGAGAGAACAAATCAAGAGAAGGGGAATCTATGAAGGAAAATGTTGGATAAAGAGAAACGATAGCAAAAACGATTGTTTTATGTCGAACCACCGTCTAGTCAACCCGGTTACCTATATCAAACCATGTGGTACATGACACGAGTAATTAGGGTTCGTCTCTGTACCATTAATAATGTGGCTTCTTCCAATTGATCCTTTTGGTTACTAGGAATACCTTGATGTATAATGGCCTTAAGAAACTATGCAGTCGTCTTAGAATTGAATTCAAGAAGTAAAAAAATATCGTATATAATAAGTTTTATCTGAAGTTATTCACTGGGATATTTAATAATAATTTTAATTAATTCTAGAATAAGTCACTAGATTAAACATAATAAATTTACCATAAGTTATCATGAACACCATTCTTCACTTTTCTTGAGTTGATAAATATAATTAAGCTTTGAAATTGTACATCACAGTTTAATGTGAAAGGAAGGGGGGAGCGGAACGCTAATGGACAACACAAGTAACTAATTTAAAAGAGTGCAGGGAATTAAACCTCATACCGAATGACATAATGATCGTTTATTACCACTGAGCCACATGGACGAGAAGCGAGGCCCCAGAGTGTCCAAGGACAAGATGTCCTGGTGGATGCTTCATAGCCCAAACTCGAGGTCGTGCTCGAACTTTGCCTTTTCAAGTGAGCCAATAACTAAAGCGACAATGATCGAAGGCAGATCTTGCAGGAGGTTACCCATTTTGCTCTTTGCCATTATTCCCATGAGATTCTCCCGTAAATTCCATTTCTAGCGAATTTTTCTGAACAATTTTTTGATCATTATTAAAGTCAACATTAAAAATTAACATTGATGGTTATTAGAGATTAACAGTGTCTATACAAAGTAACTTATAAAACCAAAATTATATTTAAAATAAAAGTATTGTTAACATGAAACAAGAAATACCCCCAGAATGCCAGTTTATAGCTAATCTATGTTCAAACCTTCACATTGTTAAATCTGTTAATAATCCTGAATTAACTTATCAGATCTCTTAAAATTATTCAATTTTCACTCCTAAATCTTTTAATATATCACCGAACAGTCATAGAAAAGAAATCGTCAATATCCAAATGCCTTTTATAACATAATTTCCTTGTATAAGATAAAGAAAGTTGTTGCCCTCAGCCGTATCACAAATTTCAAAATCCGAAAGCTGTAGTCAAGAAACAGCCCGTCTGCAAATAAAGAAGCCTAAACAACAAAGTTGAATGATTAACACCGTCACTGAGATAAGTTGGCGGGAACATCAATCCACTAAACTCTTTTTAAGCCTCAAATACCTTAGTTTAAAGTTAGTTTATGAACAGTAGGCTTTCACCTGTCAACGCCACATCCTCTATCAACGAGTTATCCACCCTCTGCCCTTTACTTAAAGGAGTCCTAAAATTTCATCTATCACTGAAATTTGTTTTTTTGTTGACAAGATAACGCAATTTCTATGTAAAATGGGAACGATTATTCGAAAGCGTCTAGTTCCCCTTTGTCTTCCTTATGTTTAACACTCGAGTTATATTATGTTTATAATAAACTATTATTTTCCAATTCGCAGATTATTATCCTTTCAGTGTAAGGGGGACAAAAAATTAATAACAAACATCGTCAACTCCTGATACTGAGACAAGGCTGTCTGTCCTGTTTAAGTTCAGCTGAAGTTGGTATGTTAGAACCCCAGTGACTCATCGCACGGATTTGTTACTGAAGATTGCGCATTTAGCAACCCAGAACCAAGCCATTATTGTTGGCTAATCTTTATTTAACAATTTGAAATTATTCTTGTTCTAGCTCTGTTAGGTACCCAGTTGAATTACTATTGCTTTTGTAGAGATATACGAGTTAACCGAGGCAGTTAAAAAGTTTCGAATATATATATATATATATATATATATATATATATATATATATATATATATATATATATATATATATATATATATATATAAATGTAGAAATTGAAACATCCTTCGGAAACCTCGATTCTAGTATGTAAGTTAAAGCCCGAACCAGTTATCGGTACATATATAATTTGGAACGTTTCGAACAAACTGAGAAAACAAGCAAAAATTAAAATTAAATTTTTTAAATTTTTGCTTGTTTTCTCAGTTTGTTTTATAATTTTGTAATGTTTTCATTTGTAAGTTAGCATTGTCCTCTCTAGGTAATTTTTGCATTGTTTCCTTGAAAGTTTTACTAAACTCTAATATTCATTATTACAATGTCGCATTATTTTATCTCAAATTCAACTTATTATCAGTCATTAATACATATATCTCTCTATGTATTCTAAGTTTGCTTTCTTGCTTTCATATTGTTTTACTCCATTATAGGCTGAAGATGAACATAGCTAATGTTTGAAACGTTTCAAATGATATAGTTTCGAATACTGGTTCTGGCTTTAACATATATATATATATATATATATATATATATATATATATATATATATATATATATATATATATATATATATATACATACATATATATATATATATATATATATATATATCTATATATATATATATATATATACATATATATATATATATATATATATATATATATATATATATATATATATATATATATATATATATATATATATATATATATATATATATATATATATCGGTATTTATCATGGCAAAGAAACCCAATGAAAGAAAAACAAAACCCACCTGGGTCTCTCTAAGCCACTCTACCCAGCCTCCGGTAACATACAAGTACGATAAAATTGGAAAATTTAGGAGACAGTTATTCCTGACTTTTGCTCAAAAGGCCTACCCTCCGAGGGTGTATTTATAAGCAAACGAGTCAAAAATTCAAACTGTCGATCTCGTATAACGCTCTCCCAGAGCTACATGACGCTAAGCACGGCTGAATTGATACCCACTTCTGCCGATTCAACATGAGATCCAGTTTTCCTAATTTGAAAATGTCTAGGAAGAGAAATAACAGACGCCCAAAAGCCAGGAAACCCTCGTGTCTCCCCTTGCTAACCTCCTCCCCCTATCATTACCCCATGGGAGTAATTCTAGTATAAAACGGTTTGTCAGGAGAACAAGAGGACAATTCTCGTTTCGTCAAGACATCGATAAGAACTTGCTGGGATAAATTTCCTCTGCAAGTTAAGAAGGGCTTTCATTTTCTTGGGCAATACCAGATTGCACTAAGTATAATCGGGACAGTTCGATTACCAAAGATCGTCAAGTGATTTTACCCTATCTGAGTTTGACACAACAAACTAGATAGATTTCTCACCCAAAAGAGAAGCTGTACAAGCGAAACCAAATTGCTAGAAAAGCATACAACGATCGTCAAGCATTGTCTGAGAAAACCTTTTCAAGGTCATAAACGTTCGACTCCTCTACTCCTCAATCGTCGTTTTGTTTTCATTCCCGCTTCTCCGGAGCCTCGAAATTCAGCGTGATGTTACTCGTCGACCCCTCGTTCGAAGTAACGCCCTCTATTGAGAAGCAAATAAACCTTACGCACGACGCCTCTCCGGACAAGATTCGAGTGAAGGTATTTCGTTTCGGCTCTCTGGGTATACCCGACTACCTTATTTGAGTAATCACTTCTATTTTCATGTCCCCGTGTGTTTAACGTAGATTATTTGTATATCTTAAAGACGATTTTTTTTAAGTAACCGTTACCTAGTGTCGGTAACGGAGCTTAAGAACCATTTTTAATTTGTATTTTGTAAGTGTATATGTGGGGGTCGAAGATCAAACCTACTAAACATTTGTGTGAAAAAATTAAACGGTTCACACATGAATCTAGGAAACATTTGTTTGAAATTTAAATGGTTCACACATTGAACCTTATAAATAGGAATATAAACTTCCCGCTGTTAATAGCTTTCTTTTGTAAATAGGAAGATAAACTTCCCGCTGTTAATAGCCCTCTTTTGTAAATAGAAAGATAAACTTCCCGCTGTTAATAAAGTTTTTTTTGTAAATAGGAAGATAAACTTCCCCCTTTGCAGTATTTCTCATTGGTAAACAGGAAGTTAGACTTCCCAGTACGCAGTACGATATCTTGTGTCGGCCATACGTAGCTCCGTACAAAAATATATCTAGTTCATGAAGTCCCGTGGGGAAAAGGTAAAAATCGATGGCGTTCTTGAGGTTCCTTTTCCTCGACTTTTCCTCATTTGCCGGCTGTGAACTTTTCTGTGAGCTCAAATTTTTGTTGATTTTTTCCAAGTCTAAAAATTCGGAAAACTGACTTCGGCCGTCTTTATGTGTATACGATTGAAGCGTAAGTAACATTTTAATCTATCCTGGCGCCTGATTGGTTGAAATGTTATAGAGTTAAGTTTAGATGAAATTACTATTTATATAGGTGAATTTTTGTGTAAAAATCAGGGAGAAATTAGAAGAAATAGGCCTCACATTACGAGTTCCTACACATGTATCAGCCAAGAGATCGATCGTTTGCAGAGGTATCGACCCTTACGTTGGTACTCACTCGGCTGAAGAGATAAAACAAGAAGTGGAGGCAAAACAAAGTTGGGCAAAGATCGACGTCGCTATAAAATTCAAGAACCTTGGAGGAGAGGAACACTCCCATGTGTTCAAATTAATTTTTCAAACCACTGAGATGGCAACGAAGGCGGCGGAAAATGGAGTGGTCCTTTTTTATACAAAAATCTCCGCCAGCTGCATTGAGCGAGAGGTTTTCGTGCCGGTGCAGATCTGCTTCTCCTGCTATGCCCTCGAAAAGCATGCCACTAAAGACTGTCAGGCTACAGTCAGGATCTGTTCTGAGTGCTCAGAATCTGGCCACACGTGGAGAGAGTGTACTAGCTCCAATAAGAAATGTATCAATTGTGGCAATTCACATCGTACACTATCAATGGCTTGCCCAATAAAGAAAAGGCCTTGATAACGGACAAGAAGAAAACCATGATCGAGGAGAGGAACCAAAGGAGGACTACTTCATATGCACAGGCGACGAAAGTTTCCGAGCAGAAAACCACGATTCAGATAGACCAGAACATGAGACCAGACCTTCTTAAGTGCATATTACACGTGCATTTCGTGAACATAACGAACCCTGGCAGTTATGCAACTGAGTTGAATAAGATGCTGGTGCAGAATGGACTAAAGCCAATGTGGTTCCCGGATAACCCCCCATCAGGAGAACTATTTCACCCAAATTATCGAATCTAAAGCAACCAGAGACAAGACCCCGCTCTGCTTCTCGCGATCCGCGCTTGCGCAAGAAAGAAGGTGCCGTGAAAGAGGACTCCCAGATGGAAATCAGTGACCAACTGAAAGAAACTCTGCCAGAAAACGATGAGGTTGTACCTGTGGCTTCGAACTCTGCCTCCGTTGCACCAATTTATCGGACGACCCAAGATCTGTGCATGAAAATCTACGGCTCCCCATCTGCTCCCATTCCAAAGAAAGCTAATGTCAATGAGCTCATAGAAGGAGTCACTAAAGGCAAATATAAATGGTACTATGATGCCGACGTTACTGAAGGATCGCTCCTAGACGCCTTCAGAAAGGGAAAAGTAGAAATATGCCCCGAGTTCTGCTTCAATCTTAACCAGGAAGAAAAGATCTGGTAGGGTAAGGTCACCGGCTAAAGAAAAAGGGACTAAAGTTAAGTATCCTAATATCAATTAGCCATCGCTATCTCTACGAAACTCATCAGGAACCTTAAGATATTCTCGCTGAACGTTAACGGATGGAAGAACAAAAGCGGTGTATACAATGAAATCATCAGAAACGCTGATCCCGATATCGTGCTTATTTCTGAGCATGGATTAGATTATAGAATAGAACGTATAAAGATTTATAACTATGAAGTTCTAATGGCTAGCCACTCAAAGGGAAGGTACGACGGGGCTGCAATTGCAATCAGAAAAGGCATCAGATTTATAGAAATACAGGACCTAGAGGAATCGTATTTGGCGGTAAAGATCCCTATGACATATGATAACCTGGTGGTTGCAGTCAAGTATCAACCGCTTAGGCGCCCGTATTTACCGATCCCCAACTTTATGCGGCTGTTTAGGAGAGAGGCCTCAACGATACTTGTCGGAGATCTGAATGCCCGGTGCAGGGAGGCCGGCTATACGAGGTTCTTTAATGGAGCTGGTAACTCACTGAGCCTCCTAATAGACAGAGGAGTTGTGCAAAGAGAAGGGCCAAACTTCTGCACATTCCATACAGCAAGATCGTCGACCACACCGGACATTGTGCTAACAAATCTTAACTTTTCTCTTAACCATGCTACTCTCCCGAGCCCTTTCATACCGTCAGATCATATAAGTATGATTACCCACGTCTCCACTTCTCCAATACAAATGCAGGTACACAAACGAAGATGCCTAGCAAGAGCTAACTGTGAATTATGCCGTGAACACCTGTGCCAAGTGCATATCGGGCATCTCGAGGGGGCAACCTTAGAAGAGATCGACGAGAAACTCGATTTTCTCACCTCGGAAATCTTGGAAGCTGACCGCCTGGCTATCCCCTAGACGGAGCATAAAATTCTCCCTTCTCCAAGATGGGACGAAAATATACAGCTAAAAATGGATCAGCTGGAGGCAGTCGTCTTCTTCATAGATATGCATGGTAACACGGCACAACGGTACCAAGAGCTGCGCGAGTTGAGAAACGAGATCAGGCAACTCATACTTGAGAAGACGAGAGGCCAGTGGGATGGAATCATTGCTAAAATCGACGCAGAAGGAGATCCCAACAAGTTTTGGTGTCAAATAAAGAAACTGAGAGGCACTCCTCATAGAAACAACATCAGCATTAGATTCAATGGCATAGAATATACTGAAGACCGTGATATTGAGAGAGAATTTAGACAATATTGGCAAAACCGTTTTCGCATTAGCGATGAGAACAATGAGTTATTTGATGAGAAGTATGAAGAAGATGTTCTACTTAGATTGCAGGACCTAGGGGCCGATCTCACTCCACATCACTTCGTGGACAGATCCCGCGTTGCACAAGATGGAGGTAGACCGTTCACGCAGGAAGAATGCGAGTGGGCCCTCAAAAGCTTTAAACAAAAAAGCGCCAGGCATAACAGGCATCACTAAAATGCACATGCTGTATGCCCCCAATGACATCAACGAAGGTCTACTGGAGATATTTAATGCCTGCCTCAATGTTGGATATTTCCCGGACCAATTCAAAAGAGCCCGTATGATCTTTATTTTGAAACCTGGCAAACCAAAGAAGGAAATCAGCAGCTATAGGCCCATCTCCTTGTTGGAGTTTATGGGCAAATTACTCGAAAAACTTCTCAACATCAGACTAAGGACCTTCCTGGAAACCCATAACTTATACAACTCTCAACAACATGGGTTCAGGATGAAATTAGGTACGAAAACGGCTCTGGCATTAATTACGGAGAGAATAGCGATTGGAAAGGCGACGAATGGTAATGTCGATGTCGTACTTCGCGACGTGGCCTCGGCATTCGACAAGGTATGGCTAACGGGTCTTAAAAGCAAACTGAGTGAACTAGCCATGGATGGAAACTTAACCAGGATTTTATGCGACTATCTGGAGGAAAGAGAAGCAGTGATGAAGATAAATGGTACAGAAGGGATATCCTTTAGTCTCGAGGCTGGGGTACCTCAAGGGGGCTGCCTCAGTCCCACTCTGTATTCAGTGTATACTGGGGATTCACCACATCCTGTTCAAGACCTTACCCAGTACGTACAACTAGCAGATGATATCACTCAAATCGTTACAAGCGTTTACAAAAATCCTAATGATATCGCTAACAGGACAGGGAGGGAAATTGTTAATGTTAACAAATTCGAAAGAAGAAATAAGATAAAAACAAATGTCCAAAAGTTCAGAGTGATACCAGTTGGCCGTCGAAAAACATCGGACGTGCTAGTGCGGAAAGAGCTCTATGAGTACTCAAAAAAAGGCCGAGTTCTAGGCTTGGAATTAACATCGAGTGGGTACAGGACCCATTACCTACAAAAGATCGCCTTTGCTGCGAAAACGCTAGTCTCTCTATCGTTTTAGACATCTCTCGGCGAGAAAAAAAAGGAAACTCTATCTTTTGTTGGTGAGACCACTTCTCTTGTACCCGGATATACCTCTTAATACCCTGAGCAAAACATTATTAAGAAAGCTTAAAATATCCAAAATAAAGCAATAAGATTTATTACCAACGTGTCACTGCATGACTACATTCCTACTAGATTACTACATGAAGCGACGGACATCGAGCCATTAAACGTTACCCTAAATAGACGAGCACAAAACATTTGGCAGAAAGTCTATGATAATATGCCAGAAGAGGTGCTGAACCAGATTAGACTACCTGATTTAGACATGCAGAACCTAAGGTTCAGGCAAGTTTTTAAAAGCAGCCAAATAATAGCTGGACAAGTAATCCAACCGCTTTATTGAGAAACTACCAGAAGATTAATCCTATTTAAATTCACATTGACAATTCAATATTAAACGATGGATAAAGAAAACCAAACTGATTTATTTCACGTAAATAATGATAACAAATTGATCATAAATGGTCCTAAGTGGATAGTTAAATAAGAGGAATAAATAAAATGAACATAAGTATAATATTAACTAAAAGATCCGAAGTGGACAACATAATTAAAAAAAATGAAAAAATAAAAAATAAATAAATAAATTAAAAATAAATAAATAAATAAATAAATAAAATAAAAGATCCGAAGTGGAAAATACATCGGTAAATATAACAAAATAACAATAAATGAATAAATATAACAAAAGATCCGAAGCGGACACATTAATATAAGTAAGGTCAACCAACCATCAAGAGGCCTACAAGAATTCAAAGGCTTGAATGCTGTAATAAGAAACTAGTGATAATAACTACAGCTAATAAAAATACAAACGACTAAGGTAGCCAGACAACCTGGCACAACTACTCTCTCTCTACTATACACCTCTTCTACCTATCCTCTCTACTCTTACACATTTTCTACCTTTTTTTCATCGTTGATCGTTGATCGTGTAAAAATCAGTCAGAATCTCAAAACTTATTGTTATTTTAATTAGAAAAATTGTATTCCTTTTTCACCATTTTAAAAGCTTATTCCGTCTATAATATACAGGAATAAAGAATCCAGATACATTTTTCCTTCATCCCGTAAGGAAACTGATGATCACTTAAACGCAGCCTGCATAACTAGAAAGAGAATACCATAACTGACTCAGACCCTACATATATGTTAATTTTGTTTGAGTTGATTAATGTACAGTAAAACTCTATTTTGGTTGAAGCATTTAAATTATCCTTGAACGAGTTGCGTTGGCAGTATTTAGTATATTTAAAAGATAACTCCTCTGTTTATTCATTCAATAGAAATAAAATAAGAAAAGCACTCTTAGAGATCGATCCTGAAGCGATCACTATTCTTCCATTCTTTAGTTTTCTTCTCCGTCCGTAAGTTACTCAATCATAGGTCACCTCAACACTTATGTAATGTATATTTATAAAAAAATACTGTTCTAACCATCAAAATTATACTCCCGACAACCGTAATTATATGTATGTAGACGATACGCTTTGAAATCAACCAAATGTAGGTAGAATCTCGAAGGATTTGAACCAAATCTACCCTTATATCTTAGATATTTATTCGAATATGCCCCAATCTAACCTAATGTACATATAATATATTGTGATCATCCTAACTTGCTTTATTTGGGGGCCTAAAATACGCAGGGGAATATAAGCCATCATCTATATTCGATGTGGCAGTGTGAGCTCGGTTTGGGAAGAGCCTGATACGTAATTTTACACATGACTGGAGTTCTGAAATAATAATCTTTTAAAATGAAATATTTTGCAACGATTCTGGCCTCTGCTGGGTTAAACCCCGGATTTATTACTAAATTGGATTTTAGGTGAAGGGGAAAGTGACCTATGAGATTTTGGCTTAGATTCAGTCTCAAATTTCATAAACTTAGAAAGAGCAGATTTTGGGCGATTTCTGTCATTGGCTTTGGTGAAATTTCAGGGTTCAAGATTCTGAACTGGACAGTATCTAGGCCAAAAATCCTCCAATTGAGGGTTTTTAACGGAAAAGAGCGATACCCATCAGGAACTGAGAGAGAGAGAGAGACTAGGAGAAAGAGATAGTAAAAAAGATTAAGATAAAGAAAGAGAGTAAGAAAAAGAGAGAGAGAGCGAAAGAGAGTAAGAGAAAGTGAAGGTGAGTGAGAGAGGAAGAAAGAGATAGAGAGAGAGAGAGTGAATGAGATTAAGAGAAAGAAATAGTAATAGAAATAGAGAGTAAGAAAAAGAGAGATTAAGAGAAAGAGAAAGGAAGAGAAAAAGAAAGATAGGTGGTAAAAGAGGAAGAGTGAAATAAAGAGAAAGATAGAAACAAAAGAATAAAAAAGAGTATGCAATAGAGAGCGAGAAAGATAGAGATAGAGACAGTAAAGAGAGATAAAGGTACAGATAGAGAAAAAATAGAGGAAGATAGATAAAATAGAGATAAAATAGTAAGAGATAGAGAGGAATAGAAAGAGAGATAGAGGGAACTAGAAAAAGATAGATAGATTTATAAATAGGTAGGTAGATAGGTAGTGAGAGAGAGAT